>JASANQ010001303.1:0-234258 GCA_030849645.1 Wallacemonas sp. Wsd | reverse complement strand
GGAAAGAGAAAAGGGCGGCGGGTGGGCGAGAGGGGCATGTGGCGGGGAGGAGGCGAGGCAGGCAGGCAGGAGAGAGGAGAAGAGGGGAGCCATTGGTGGGTCACCCTTGTGGAGTGTTCTTTTTTTGTTTGACCTTGTTTTTGTTTTGTTTGTTGGCTTACAAATCACCCACCAAGACATCCATGCAAGACGTGTCGCACAGCAACCAGGTGTAGGGCAGCCTCCCCTGGTGCACGGCATCGTCGCGAATCAGCTGCGTGACAAACTGCGCAATCGAGGCGCCGGCCACTGTCGTCGACACCGCGTCCGCCGGCACCGCGTGCGCGTCCGCAGACGCTTCGACGGCGGCCGCGATGTGCTCGGGTGCCAGTGCAAAGAGGCCGAGCTGCTCGACCAGCCCCGCCGCGCATTGCAGGCGCTGTGCAAAGGAGGAGGACGCGGTCGCGCCGGCCTGGCGGAGCTGCAGCGCGAGCGCTACCTGCTGAAACGCGGCCGGCTTGCTCGTGAGCGTCTCGCGGCTCGACAGGGCCTCGCGCAGGGCATCCGCGCTGCCCACAAAGACAGAAAGCGTGACGGTGCGGCCGAGGGCAAAGCTCACGACGGCCAGCTCGGCCGCCTTGGCGCACTGCAGCATCGCGCACGCCTCCGCCAGCGAGGCCGCCTGCACGAGCGCCACACCCTGCACGGGCGTCGTCGTCTCCGCGGCTCCAGCGCTGGGTGCGTCGGCGTCGTCCGCCGCGCCGCACAGGACCGAGACGAACGGGTTCAGCCCACGCAGTCGCGCGCACGCCACGCGCTCGCGCAGTTCAGCCTCCGCCGTCTCGAGCGGCTGCAGCAGAAAGCTGTTGCTGAGGTCCGCGCTTGTGATGGGGTTCGCGTCGACCACGCGCACACACTTGACGCCGGCGAGCGCCATGTTTTTGGCCACCTCGGAGGCGGCGCCGGCGATGCCGTAGAAGGTGAGGCTCGTTTGCATCAGACGCTGCTGGGCAGTCAAGCCCCACAGCCGGATCTGGCGGTCATAGCGAACACGCTCCTCGACACTCATGGCTGACACAGCAACTCTCTGAATACAGTGCGCAGAGCTACAAGAAGAAAACAAGTATCGACTGGAGGAGAAAGGGAGGAACAGGCGAGGGGAGTGTGGACAGAAAGAGAGCTGAAGGGAATCACGTGAGGAAAAAGAAAAAAGGCAAAGCAGCCACGAACGCCATTCCATGTCGGTGTTCAACATGTGTTCTCTGTTTGTAATAGTTGTCAGCGCAACAGCAAATGGGGTGAAACGAAAAAAAAAAGAGCCCAGCAAGTATCCGGTTCACAGATCGTCCGCAGTGAGATCGAACATGTCTTGGTCGGCCTCACACTCCTGGCCACACAGCAGACGTTGCGCATCGCGTGCAGAGGAGGCGCTCGACAGCGAGGCGTGCACGCGGGGGACAACACTGTCGAGCGGCCACTGCCAAAGACGCGCGCAAAGTGCCACAATCGTGTCCACGAGTTCGTCCTCGGCATTCGGGTGTGCCTCCGCGAACACCGTGTACGGGCTGTACACAATGTCGCTGTGCGTGCGTGGCAGATCGTGGCACCAGCCGCTCCGCATGAACAACTCCACTGCGTCGGGCTGCAGGCGCCGCGTCTCCGTGCACGGCTGCGCCATGAGACGCTCGGCGGTAGCCTCAGTGTGCGCGGCCGTCGTCGTGTTCTCGCGCGGTGCGCTGAGCAGCGACTTGACCAGCTTGCGCGCGCCGTGTGCACGCTCTGCGGGGTCGGACACAGTGCGGCACCACTCCGACCACACCTTCAAGTAGGTCCACTTCGCACTCACACGCTCGCAGCAGAGGCTCGTGGTGAGCTGCGCCTCGTCGAACCGATTGCCGGTGACAGGCGCCGCGTGCACCGATGGTGCCACGATGAGAGCGAGGATCAGACACACCACGAGGGTGTGCACCAACAGCGAGGGGTGCCAACAAAAGCCACGCGCTCTCGGTGCGTCACCACGGCCCGGTTGTGCGGTTGGCATGGATGAGGCACAGTACGGCAGGCAAACGGCTCAGCACATCAAACCAGCCGCTCGACCAATTTGTTTTTGCGCTGCGTGTGCCTTGTTCTGATAGGTCAAGAGAGGAGAGAGAGAGAGGAGGGGAGGGGAGGGACAAGTTCAAATGAAGATGGAGAGAGTTTATCTTTTCACGCTCACGGATGTCAGGCACGCTAGTATACCGTTGCTTCGCCATGAAACGCAGTTTTTTTTCCTTTTGCGAGGAAGAGGAGTGGCAGGCATTCACGGTCAACGTTAACATCAAACATGTCCATTGACAGTCAGAACAGCTCGTTTGATATTGTTTGTGGTTGGTATTTAAAGTGGAAAGTCAAAAATTGGATACGAATCTGATCTAAGAAAGAAGCGAAAAGAAGAAAAGAAAAACACAAGAGATGGGGAAAAGCAAAACATCGCACTGCCTCGCATTGTTTATTTTTGGTGTTTCTGAGCCAGCGCACGGCGATGGGAAAATCTAAAGTAAAAGTCAACATGATCAACGCAAACGGAATAGACTGGAAGTGGAATCACTCGCAAAACAAATAACTCAACGACACACACACACACGTGGGCAAAGCTCGACTCATCCGGCTCTCCTCACTTCTCTCGTTCTTTTTTTTTTTTTTAGTGCTTGTACTGCCGGTGAATGTTGCCGCGCAGTGCGTCGAGGGCCTTCTTTTGGGTCGCCAGCTCCTCCTCGGCCTCCCTCAGTCGACGCTTCTCGGCGGCCCAGCGCTCCATCTCGCGCTTCTTCTCGGCGCGGTCGTTTTCCAGGCGGGTCTCGCGCTCCGCCACCTCGCGCTGACGGCGGGCCTCGTAGTCGTCCTTCTTTTCCTTCTCGCCCGCGAGCAGCAGCTCCGCACTCTGGACCTTCTTCTGCAGCGCCTGCGCCTCTCGTTCGAGGCGCGCCAGCTGCTCGGTGGCGTCCGCGCGACGCGTGCCCACGGCGTCGAGAACGGCCGCGAGTAGGTCAATGCACACCGGGCTCACCGCGGCCGCGCTGCAGCTCGGGCTGCCCAGCGTCTGGAGCACGAGCTGTGTTTTGAGGTCGCCCATCTGCCGGCACGCCGCGTCGTCTGCGAAGTTGCCGTCGGTACCGGATGCGTCGCCGCTGCTGAAGACGAGGGACTCGGTCTCGTCGTACAGGCGTGGGTCCTCCTGCATGCAAGTCTGGCGAGTCGCGAGCTCCGCCGCGATCTGCGCCTCGAGCTGGTCGAGGAGGTCCATTTCCTCGCGGCGCTGCAGCAGTGCGACGTGCTCGTAGAACTCCTCCACCTCCGCATACACCAAATGACGGCCGCTGTACTCGGCGGACTCGAGCTGGTGGACGCGCTCGTGGTGGAGGGCCATGGCGCGGTCCTCGTGAAGGCGTCGCGCCAGACGGGCCTGCACGCCGGCCGCGTCGCGCGAGGTGATCTCCTCCTGCACGACAAGGGACCGGTGTGCCGCCTCGTACTGCAGGAGCGCGTGCTGCTCGCGGTACGCGGTGGCACACAGGGCGGTGTGGAGGCCGTGGCAGTGCAGCTGTTGCAGCCCCTGGCGTGCCGCCGCCTCTGCAGTGTGGATCGCCTCCATAGAGGACAGACAGTGCCGCTGGAAGGCCGCCACCTGCTCGTGGCGTTGCTGCGCGAGCGAGTCGAGGCGCTCGACGTGCGAGTAGAACATCATCAGGAGGGTCTCTCGCGCCAGCTCCTCCAGACTCGCGGTTTGCTGGCGCTGCTCGCCCTCCTCCAGGACAACGCCGTCTCGCTCCTGGGCCCGGCGCGCGCACTCGCGGTGGACGCCCTCCTCATGCTCGGCCATCGAGGAGACAACGAAGAAGCGCGTCTGATGCTCGTCCTTGACAATGTCGGCCTTTTCGCTGCAGGCTACGGCCAGCAGCTCGACCCGCTGCCGCTCCTTGTGCGCGATCCAGTCGGCGACGCACACGGCGTCCCGCTGACGGAGTTGGTACAGGACCCGACGCGCCTGCTCCTCCTCCTGCTGCAGCTGGTCCACAGAGAGGAGACAGCGACGCGCAAAGTCCTCGCGGAAGCACGCCTTTTCCGCCATCAGCGCCTGGCTTTGTTCGTGGTCGCGGCGCTCTGCCATGACCAGGTTGCCAAACGCCTCGGCCTCCTCTTCGGTGATGGACTGGAGGTGACGGAGTGCCTGGCGAAGCGCTTGGTCGCGCGTGGCGGCCGTACTCTGCAGCCACTGCTCAACGCGCTCCTCCGCCTGCTTGAGCTGCAGGAACACGGTGTGATGGAAGGCGACCCACTCCTCCGCGAGCCCGTTGCGCGCCGCCGCCTCCATGTTGCACAGATTCATCTTCTGGTGCGCAAAGAGCTGCGCGGTTTCCTCGAGATAGACGGCCTCCTCGATCATGTCGTCGTAGAGGCGCCGGAGCGCGAACTCGTGCTCGCGCGCCAGGTTGACGGCCCCGCGCTCGGCGTCCGCGTACAGCTCGGCCCTCTCCGCCCACTGCTCGGCCACCACCGACGCATGCACCGCCGCCAGCTCCGCGAGCTGTTCGACGCCGAGGCGCCACTCGAAATCAATCGCGTCGCGGCCACCCAGGCACGCCTCCTGCAGGGCCATCCGCTCGATCTCCTGCGACTTCATCACGTGGCGCCCGTCGGCCTCGACAGCGCGCAGGCGATCGCGGTGCGCAGCCTCCTCCAGGAGCAACCGCTCGCGCGCGGCGCCTTCGCGGCGGGCCCACGCGGCGACGTGTCGGTGGCACTCGTAGTGGTAGGCGAGGGTGGACAGCGCCGTGCGCTCCTCGCTCATCAGCGCGCAGCGGGCCTCCTTCTCGTGGCTCACCAGCGCGACGAGCACCGCGTGCGTCTCGGCCGCCGCGATCCACTGCCGCCACTCCTGCGATTCGACAAGGCAGACATTCTCGCGGTAGAGCCGCTCCTGCTGCGCCAGTGACACCAGTCGCCGCATGGTGAGCTCGGTGAACTGCAGCGCCTGCAGCTCCGCGTACTGCTGCTCCTCAATCTTGCTGCGGCGGCGGCCCTCCTCGGTGCGGGCGTCCTCCACGATGCGCTGCACCTTGGCGCGCTCGTACGGCGTGTTCAGCTTGAGCGCGTCCAGCCGCTGACGTCGCGCCTCCGGGTCGACGCGGGCCGCGCACGCCGTGCAGCCCAGCTTGCCGCAGGCCAGGCACCGCTGCGTGGACGTATACTGCCACGCTGTGGTGGATGCGCTCTGCCCGTGCGGCGTCTGCAACGCGCACAGCGGCGGCTCCGACGAGGCACCTCGGCTGACTTCCGTTCGCGCGACGACGCGTGGTGCACGAGAGTCGGTGCTCGCCTCCTCCGGCGGTCGCGAGCGCCGACGGCTGGACTCTCCACGCTGGCCGGCAGACGCGCCGCGTGGCAACAGATGGTCAGACATGACAAAAAAAAAAGAAAAAAAAAAGAAAATCTAGAAGAGTGGGGACACAAAGTTCAAGGCAGCGAGCCTCAACGACGGATGTAAAGGGGGAAAGGAAAAAAAAAAAGTGGGAAACGTGGGAACCGTGAAGAAATAACGCAACCAGACACGATGCGCTCACTTCAATGTCACGGCAATTACTTTATCGGGAAAGAAGAAAGCAGAGAAGGGAAGAAGAGAAATGAAGCAGCAGATATGGAAGTGGTGAGAGAGGACAGTCTTTCCCGTTGATACAGACGCAGCCGACTGGGATTTGTCTTTTCATGGACAAGAGAGTCCCAAATGCACACAGACATGGTCGTAGGAGCGAGCAACGTTGTAACTCACTGATGGAGGGGACTTGGTGAAGAGTGGGAGATACAAGAGCATGTACAGCGAGAAGTAGAAAAATGTAAAGCATAAAAAAAAAAAAGAGAGAGAAGAGAAGAGGCACGACGTAGCTGCGCCGGTGCGGGAATTGGTGCTAAGCGCGTCGGCGTGTGTTCGTACCTGTCGGTCTCCTGCTCGCGGTGTGTGTATCTCTGTTGGCACACAAGCAAAAAGGAAAGACACGGCAAGCATATTACATACACATACACACACACACACACACACACGCGCGCAGACACTTGCTCCTCTCTGGTAGGTGAATATCTAGTCGTTTATGGTGATATAAAACAACAGCACAAAGGTGCACATGAAGGACGAGGACACACAACTGTACGGAGATGGAGAGCGGTGTAGAGTATTTCATTGGGCGATGCATTAAATGTTCAGCTCGAACTCCTTCTTCCACTTTTCGAAGCGCTTGATGTTCTCCGTGTTGATGCTGCTGGGGACCTTCTTCAGAGCGGACAAAAAGTCGTCCATCGTGGTCGGCTGCTCAGCGACCATTTTGCCAATCTCCGCGGCGTTCTCTCGGAGCTCCGTCTTGTCGGCGTCGCGCATGAAGCGGCGCATGGTCATCATGGCCGCGTCGCGGACGAGGTTGGTGATGTCCGCGCCACTGTAGTAGTGACCGTCGAGGAGCTCGGAGAGGTGCTCAAAGTCCACATCGCCGGAGAGCTTCAGGGATTTCGTGTTGATCTTGAACAGCTCGATGCGGTCCTCGAGGGTGGGCAGTGCAATGTAGATGCGCTTCTCCAGGCGGCGCCGCATTGCCTCGTCAATGTCCCACGGGTGGTTGGTCGCGCCAAGGACCATCACCACCTTGTCGCCGTCGACGCCGACGCCGTCCATCTGCGCGAGGAGCGTGCCCTTGGCGCGGCGCGAGGCCTCGTGCTCCTCACCGCCACCGCGCTGGCCACAGAGGGAGTCGATCTCGTCAATGAAAATGGTGCTTGGGGCGTAGTGCCGCGCCATCTCGAACAGCACGCGAATCAGCTTTTCGCTTTCACCGCGCCACTTGCTCGTCAGGGTGGCGGGCGAGATGTTGAAGAAGGTCGTGTTGCACTCGGAGGCGACGGCCTTGGCGAGCATCGTCTTGCCGGTGCCGGGCGGGCCGTAAAGGAGCACGCCCTTCCACGGGCGTCGAATGCCCGTGAAGTAGTCCGGCATGAGCACCGGGTACACCACCGCCTCTTCGAGCAGATGCTTCGCCTCCTCGAGGCCCGCAATGTCCTCCCAGGCCACAGGCAGCTTGCCGCCGAGGTGCATGTCACCCTCAATCAGCTGCACGAGGTCCTCCTCACCCGGTCGACCCGTGAAGCGCGGCACGGCCTTCTTGCCGCCGGCCTTCCCCGCGGAACCCTTCTCAGCGCCGGCACGCGGAGTGGTGCGCTTGACGACGCGCTTGCCCGCTGCGGCTGCGGCGGACGGGGCGGTGGACACCGCCGCCGCTCGGCCGCGCGCGGAGCCGGTGCGTCGTAGGCCGGGGCCGGTGCTCGCGCTCGCGCTGGTGGGGGCGGGGCACGGCGCCTCGCGAGCACGGCCGCGCGGCTCGGCGGAGGCAGAAGGCACGACCGGCCCTGTAGAGGGGCCGAAGCGATCCCTGTCGCCGTAGAGCCGCTGGTTGACGGCGGCCACGACGTGCGCATTCGGCACCACGTCCGAGGCGGGTTCGGTGCTCTGGCTCACGCTAGGCGTGGCCTGGACGCGGCTCGTCTTCTTCGCGACCCCGCCTCGCGTCGTCTTGGCCGCGAGGCGGGCAGGCGGCGCGTTCTCATCGCTGCCGCGCTGCTGAGGCACGGACGGCTGGGCGAGGCTGCTCAGTTCCCGCAGGACACTGCGGGCGAGCGCGGCTTCGCCTGTGAGGCGCTCTTGGAGGTGAATCCACTGTGCCAGTAGCGCGGGGTCCTGCATGGTGCGCACGTGCGAGGTGATCTCCACGTCGATGTTGCTGTAGTACGCCAGTGCCTGTTCGTAGTCCGACTGCAGCAGAAAAGATCGGGCCGCCTGTACGGCCTTGGCAATCTCCGACGAAACGTTGAGAGAAGGCATGGCGGCAGCACACAAGGAAAAAAAAAAAGACGAGAGAACAGGGGAAAGAGAGGTTGACAGTCAGAGAGCAGAACGAGATTAAAAGCAAACAAAAGGCGCGCGTGGGAACTATAGATTTTGTACGGACAAGTATCTGTCGTGCGGACAAGAATGGAAAAAGCGAAGCATGCAAAATGAGAGAGAGATAGAGAGATAGAGAGAGGACAAGGAGAGGTCGCTGTGTGGTCTAATCATGGAGAGAAACATGCGAAAAGCGAAAGGAGACTCATCCAGACGCACATGAATGTCGTACACAACTCACTAGAAGAGCTGTATTTGTGTGCGCACTCAGCAGACACAGTACCCCCCACCGCCGCTTCCTGTATCCTTCTCATGCACATCTACACATACACGCAAGCATACTTGCAAATGGGTCTGTGTGAGGCCAAGGCTGAGACGGAGAGAAGACCCGTCAACCATTTGACAGGCCTGTGAGGTGTCTGTTGGCCGCCGCTTACCGCCTTGGGGAAAAGAAGAAATGCGGCACAGTGGGGATAATTGTCGTTTACGTGTTTCGTTTTTATCTTTTTTTTTTTTTGCCCTTTGATCTTGTGGTTTCCTTCTACGCGGAAGGATATGGCCTCAGCAGAGACACATTGAAAGAAAATAAAACGCGAGTGACGATCAGCTTTTTTTTTTGTTTATTTCTCATGGTTGAATATATGGTGCTTAGGTTCCTCTCCGCCTTCACTCGTCCTGTGTACCGCGTGGAACTGTCTTGGTTGCAACAGTTCATATTCGAGAAACAGCGTGGTGCGGCAGCTTTCAGTCAAGCATCAGCCACTGCGGTGCACACACATACACACACACACAAACACGCAAACGGCAACAGTGAAGCGCGGAGGATGAAAACCAGCGTGAGTGTGTGAGAGAACGAGATGATAATACTGGTCACTACGCTATGTTTCACTGCAATGTACTACAAATAGCCCTCATGGTCCACACTTCCAGCACGCGTGCCAGAGGGGTGCTCAACGAGACAAAGATGGCCAACCCAACGAGGGGGAAAAACAAGAGAGGAAACAAAGAACTGATATCGACAAAATAAGTTGTGAACCGTCCGCAGTGCCATCGACGCGCGCCAATTTAGAAAAAGAAAAAGAAAGAGACGGCGAGACGTATGAGGCATCCTCGAATCCAGTTGCTGCATGGATCCATATACACTCGCGTCATTATTTAGTGGAAAAAAACCTTGTTGACTTCTTTCTTGTGCGCGATGCATGACCTTGGTGGCGAGCATGCGATGATGAAAACAAAGTTGCGAAAGTAGAGTAAAGAAAAAGAGAAAGCGTGAGTCACCCAAGAAAAAAAAAATAAGAACATGTCCACGGCACTCTTAACCACTTTTTTTTTTTGGGCTGCAGTGATGATGGTGGTAGAAACGGCGATCAGAGAGAAGAGAAAAAGAGAATGGAAGAGAATGGCATTGAGTGGAGGCGCATCTTCACACTCTCACAGTTCCAAAAAAAAAAACGGTAAAATAGAAAGGAAGAAGGAAAAAAAAAAAAGAACTCACCGTTTTCTACGAATAAAGGAAAACTTTCGCAGCGAAAGCACTAGTCGAAAAAAGAAATGTGTAAACGAAATGCACGAAACACGAAGGGGGGAAAAACAATGTACTGTGGAAGAAGAAAAGAAAATGAATGGGAAAAATATGAGTAACACAGCTTACTCGGAACCGGAGTAACATCAATACATACAAAGAACAACGAATTTCATTTTTCGGTGGTGTGGACAGATGCACCAGTTTGGATATTACGATTAGGATATTTTGAATTGGTATTTAAAAAAGAAAAAAAAAAGAAACATTGCGAAATAGGGTCAGACCTTTCTTCGTTCGGCATTAAATGCGGAAATGCAACGAGCACACACACACAAAAAGAAAAACAGAAAATTGTGGGAAAGCACAAAACAAAACACAAACGAAACACGATAATTGTTAATGAGCTGGGTTCTTTGCAGTCGCAGCAGCGGCAGCGTCCTTTGCAATCCACACTTGCTGGCACAATGCCGTGTGTAGCGGCATTTCCGATGGTGGAACAGCATGGAGGCACGCCGCGCATTGAACAAACCCAAAGTTTTGGCACAGCTGACTTGACGTGAACTTGACCTGGTAGGACACCATTGGAAACAAACTGTCCAGAACAAGCTCAGCAGCACCGTTTTCGGATCCTTCTAGGCGCTCACCGTGGCGAAGGGCAATGAGGTGGGCAACAAGTTCGCCATAGTGCAGAAAAACTGCGTTGCATGTACTGCACTGGAAGGCGAAGACAACAGGGTCCCTCGTCGCGGCGTCCTTCCTCTGCGTTTCCAGCGGGACATCCAGCCTGTCCGTGAGCGGCGGCACGGTGGAAGTCAGCGGTGTGCACGGTGTGAGCACACACGTGCCGTGCTGGCGGTGGTACAGCACCTCCAGCGCCTCTCGCGACGCGGGGCAGCCAATCACATTCGAATGCTTTTGAATGTGTTCCAGATATTCGCGCGGGCTCATCGCGCGCTGCGTGTCGCCACTGCCCGCCTGACGGCTCTTGTCGCCGTCGCCGAAGCTGCGCAGATTCGGGAGGAACCGATGGCAGTCCGCACAGTACGCGCGGCAGTGGCCGGACACGAGCAAGTGCTGCTCCGTGCGCTCCCAGCTGGAGAAGAGGAGGTAACAGTGCGGGCACTGGTAAAGGACGACAAACGGCGAGCTCTCCTCGGCAGTCGTGACGGCGTCGCCGGTGTCGGCCTTGCTGGCAAGTGTCCACGGCTTCGTGCTGGGCCCCAGCGCGGAGAGCGGCCGGTGCACCAAAAAACGGGCGGGGTGGAAGCCGTCGAACACCAGCTCATGCCGCGCCGATTCACCGTCAATGGCGTTCGCGGCTGTGTGGTGCGCGGCCATCTCCTGCAGGGTGCCCGTCAGTTGGCACGTGGTGCAGGCCGCCGTATCGGCGATGCTCGTGACATGGTGGGCGCGGCGAAGGTGGATGGCGAGGTCGGCCTCGCTGATGAAGCGCACGCCGCAGACGCACTCGAATTGAAGCACCGAGTGGCCTGTGAAGGCGTTCTCCGCGACGAAGATGGTGCGCTGATCGGCGCTGGTGATGGCGTAGTCGCGGCGGTTGTAGAAGGGGCCCCAGAGCCCCGTGTGGCCGCTCGTCTCGGTGTGCCGGTGCGGGCGGAGCGGGCCGTAGCACTTGAGAGATTTGGTACACATCGCGCACTTGGCGAGCGTGTGGTCCGTGCTGTCAATGTGCTTGGTCAGCCGCGTCCATGTGGGGAACGTGTTCAGGCAGCTCATGCAGCGGTACGCCACAGCCGACGGCATGGTCGTGTCGTGCGGTCGGCTGGCGCAGTCCTTCATCGTTTCCTCCGGCGAGGTTTGCTCAGAGCTGGAGGCGTGGGCAGATGGCAGGGTGTGCACGTGCGCCGGCGCCACAACGTGGTGAACAACGCACTCACCGGGGCCCGCCGTCGTCTCGCGCAGCACGCGCTGCAACGGGCCCACAAGGTTGTCAGGCGCTACAAAAGAGCCGCACTCGGCGCATTGGGAAAGTCCATGGCCGGTGCGCACCGCGTGGTGAAGCCAGTCCTCCTGCGAGGGAAAGCTGGCATGGCACACGTTGCAAGCCGTGGCACCTGCTCCATGGTCCGTTGGGCGGTGGGGAGGTCGAAACATGCGTTTTTCACGGACACTGCGTTAAACGAAATAAACTGAGGAAAGTAACAAGTTCAACTACAATAAAAATGGATGAAAAGAAGGAAAAAAAACTAAGTAAAAAAAGAACACACACCTGTGAGAGAAAACAATAGGAAACACACACGCACACGCAATGCACGCCTACTAAATGCAGCCACGAGTGTTCAGTACAACAAGGGCCCGTGCGTCAGTGGACAGTAGTAATCACAATGAAGGGGGAAAGAAAGAAAATGTGTCGTCCCTGACAAGGATAATCTTCAGCAAAGGACGATATGGTACTGTTGGCTCCAACTGATTGTGTGTGTGTGTGTGTGTGTGTGTGTGTGTGTGTGTGTGTGTGTGTTATTGACAGGATCTGCAATTATTGGGCGTCGCGAGTATTTGTCGGTAGGAATGGTTTTAAATTTTACCCGATGCGGCACCGTATGGAAAAACAAAACTTGAAGGAAAATGAAAACGATGAACAAAAAGAAAACAAAGAAGAAAAAAAAAACGATCAAAACTGAAACAAAAATAGTAAAAGGAGTGGGAAAAGGAAAAACAAGGAAGAGAAGAAACTGACAGTAATGGGAACAAGGAGAGCTAGCAAAGCACAGGCAGCAAGCTTGAGTATGAAAAAAGAGAACTACAAACTAATGGGAGGAAAAAAAAAGGAGCCGTGCGGCTGCGCGAGCAAAGAAAAAAAAAGGAAAAAAGAAAATAGTTGTTTGGGTGCAAGAAATAGAGGTCAATCAAAGAAGAAGCTTGCTTTGCCTTCCGGTCATGCAGCTGACCGGCAGATGGTGTAATAAATAACAACAGCGAACTTTGGCGTGGGGGGAAATAGTGTGCTTGCCACGGAGGCTTGACTAGTGTGTTCAGACCGACTTGAAGTGATTGCCGGTTGGGGAAAAGAAAAAGAGAAAACAATGGGAGCAAAGAAGAAGAATTTGAAACAACAAACTAGAGGGAACAGTGTGTTGTTGTTGTTGTTGTTGTTGTTGTTTTGCGCCTGTTTGTATTGAATTTTGTTTTCTAAAGTGCCAGTCGCAACAGCTGGAGAAAGGAAAGAGGCAGATAGTACCAGAGGAGAGAGAAAGGAGGACAAGCATGAGAGTGACATGAAAAGTAACAGCATACAAATACGATAATAGAAGTTCACGGAGAAACGAGTGGATTTGCTCAACACACCTTCACAGTGGTTTTCGCGCGGCCTATTGGGACGGTGAAAAACTAAAAAACAGAAAGGTGAGGGTCAGCATGACAAGCAGGGGTGCGGAGGGCATGATCACGGTTCGGCGTGATCACATCTCCTTCACAAGATGGCGATGTGTGTCTGTATGTGTGCTCTGTTGTTTTGGCATCAGTAAGTTTGAATTGGCGAAGAGAGAGAGAGAGAGAGAGAGAGAGAAAGAGAGATGGGTGACGCGACGTGACAGTGTCTGGCAAACAACAAAGGAAAAAAAAAACTCAGCAACACCAGCAAACAACAGCGTCGTCACAGTCAACAGTCAAAAAAAAAAAAAATGAGGCGGTGATTGACAGCTGTCCGGGACTACAGCTCGTCATAGGGATCGTCTTCCTCGTAGCCCCCTCCTTGCCTGTTGATGGCGGACAGGATGATATCATCCACATCATCGGCCGGATCCTCCTTCTGTTCTACTAGAGTGTTGAGGACAAAAAGCCTCGTGCAGCTCCACGTGAGTTGATTCAGCTCTTGTCTTTGACTGAGCAAAATGCGATTGAGCTCCTTGAACGTGTTGAAGACGTAGTCGCGCACGTCGTCCATCACCATGTCGTCTAGGTTATCCGCTTGCGGCTCCAGAAAGGTGCGCACGACCACGTAAACCTCCTTCTCGGTGGGCAAGGGCAGCTGCACGCGCGTGACCGTGAAGGTGACGGTGTGGCGGCCTAGCGTGATGTTCTGGGCGTCTGCCACGAGGTGCGACTGCCTCTCGCCGCTCCTGTCATGCGTGTTGCCAAAATCAACCTGCGTCAGGGCGCACAGGTCAATGGGACCAAAATCCTTGTCGGCACGGAAGCTGACAATCAACACCGGCTCGCCGCGGAGTGTGGTCTCCTCAAGGACAACGTTGCGGGCCGGCGTGCCGCGCGGGTGCTTGCGCTCGCGGGTGGTGCGCCGTTCCAGCGTTCGAATCGTCATGTCGACACCAATCTCGTTGAAGACGGCGGTTTTCAGGTTGAACGTGTTGGTCTGCCAGCGCTGCGGAAAGAAGATGAAGCGCACAAGCGGCGCGTCGGCGGTGTCCACCTCAATCGGCGGCCGCTCCGCCGCGGTCGGCTCGGAGGCAGAGCGACTTCCTGGGTCCGGTTCGGGCGACACAGAGCCGAGCTGCAGGCGCCGCGAGACACCGCTCTCCTCGGAGGGGTGCTGCGGCGTCGGGAGGAAGCCCCAGTCGGTCTGGCCCGGTGCCGACACGGCCACCGCCGCGGTGAAGGCCTTGGTCATGGGCATGGGCTTGGTGGGCATCTTGACCATCTCTGACGGGGCGGCGCTGGCGGTCAGCTGCTGCAGGGTGGACAGGTTGACGTTGATGCGCAGCAGTTTGTTCTCCATTGTCCAGGACAGCGCGCGGTCGCCGCTCGCCGGTTGGTTCGCTGCCTCCTCGATCAGGCGATCGCGCGTCTGCTCAACAGTCAAGTTCGGCGTTAAGCACGTCAGCGTCAAGTTGACCACAAGCGGGGAGCCCGAGACGGTGCCGTCCTTGCACGATGCCACGATGAGCTTGGTGACGCGCTGCAGAGGGTCAATGAAAAATGCAACAGACGGGGGCACGGACCGGTCCGCGTGCACGAGGTAGCATTGGACATTGCTCGCGTTGGTCAGCTGCCGCAGACCGTCTGCCATTGTGCTGATGCGTGTGGTGTGTTTCTGCTTTTCTTTTTGGCGCCGAAGCTGGTCACAGAGGGAGAGAGACCGCAAACCAACCAAAAAAAAATGGGGCAGGAGGGAGAGAGAGTGGAGGTGTACGTCGACTAGAGCAGTGCGAAACGGTGTGGCATGGGGAGGTTGAAGACAGAAACAGGCCAGCATGTGGTGACGAGTGCACAACGCCATAAGTGTGTGTGTGTGCTGATTCTACTGTTCATGTGTTGTGTGACAGCGATGAGTGTGTGAGTGTATATGTGCGTACATTTTTTTTTTAATGGGCACTAGGAACGCGAGCGGCAGCGGGGACAGCGAGCCACTTGAATCGGAAAAAGCGGTAAAAGTGGACACTGATTTAATCGTTGGTGAGAGGCCGCGCAGACCGCGTGGAGCGAAGGGTGGGGCGTTATTCGGTGGAGCTCTGACTTCCCTGGGAGCGGATGCGGACTATTTCGCTTAGCGCGGCCTGCTCAACGGGCTTCCGGATCAAATCCTTGTGGGTATCCTGCAGCTGAAAGCTCTCCATCACCCCTCGCATCAACTCCTTCATGGTCATCTTCTCCACCTGGTTGTCCGGCTGAGCAGCGAGGAGCTCCTTCACACAGGACTGAATGAGTGCGTCGTCGAGAGTGGGTGCCGGGCGGTACGCGTTAAAGCTGGCGCGGCACAATGGGTGCCGTGACGCATTGTGAAGCACCTGAAAGCCGGCGGACGAGCTGACGGCAAAGGACTTGGCAGACGCCGTCCGGCCGGCGGCCTGGGTGGGATCGAACGTGACGCACACAATGAGGGTCTCGCTCTCGGGTGGGTCGCGTAGGCAGGAGAAGGTGCAGTTGTGCGCCTTCTCATTCGGCTCTGCTGTCGGCGGCGTGGCGTCGTGGGGCGATGACGAGCGCGCACGCTTGGCGGCGGGCAGGCCCACATAAAGCATCATTGTCGTGCCATTTTCGAGTCGCACATCCTTGGGTGAGCTGAGGACCTTGGTGCTCTTCAGTGCTTCGATGGTCGTGTGCAGGCTCACCTCCACTGAGGAGGCAGACACATAGCGGATCGTGAACCCACCGGCAAGTGTGGCCGTGTCACCGAGCTTCACCAGCTGGCCCGCCGCTGCCTCCTCAGCGAGCGCGGAGGGCTCGAAGGTGGACTGCGTGGGGCGGTACGCGTTGAAGCCGCACATGATGCCGGTGCCACCGACAGCCTTGTTGCCTCCACTCGTCGCGAGGAGCACGGACTTGCCGGAGCTGGCGGGACGCTCCTTAATGTCCGCGAAGGACACGCGCATGCAGAGCGTCTTCTTGTCCTCCTCGATGCGCCAGGAAAAGCCGTCGCTCACCTCCGTGAACGCGTCCTTCTGCAGCGGCGCGATGCCGACGTCGGTCAGGTCCACCTTGTCAAGGCTCTTGGCAAACAAGTTGAGTCCGAGGAATGCGTTCGACTTCCCCAGTGGGCGGTTCCCGCTCGAGGAGGCGATGACAGTGCTTTTGCCCGATGAGCTCAGGCCAAAGGACTGGCTAAGGTCGCAGTACACAAACAGCGCGGCCTCCGTGGCGGCGAGGCGGACGTTCTTGGCGCCGACAAGCGCGGTGGCATTCTGGAGGGTCATGGCTCTGACAGAGATATGACTTCAAGAAGGGGGTTAACGAAACAAGGGTGTAGAAGAAGTAGGGAGAACAGCAAATGAGAATGGCAAATAAGTGCGCCACATAACGGTCACACACGTTAGCACAGTGCGACATCGCGTGCCAGTGTTTCAAGATGCGTCGACGGCAGTCACAGCAACAGTATGAGGAACGCCAGTCACACGCCGTAAGGCCACCACAGAAAGAGAAGGAGGGAAGCAGTCAGACAAAAAGAGGCACGTGAATTACAGGCAATGTGGTAATGCCAGTGCCGTTTACTTGATCCTGTTTGTGATGTTGTGATTGGGGAAAACAGCACCAAGCCAAGAGGTTGTTGGGAATTCGCAAACCCGCCTGATGGGTAGTAGTTTACATGGGATAGCACCGACCCCGCTCTCTCTCTCTCTCACACACATGCGCGAATAACAACGCCACGAAAGAAAGAGCGACGATGCGCTTCGCTTCTCAATTGTTTTTTTTTCTTTCCCCTACGGCTCAAAGGACGCGCCAACGGTCGATTCCGCGAACCTCCTCACCGCCTCTGCGAAATCTTCTTCGCCGACGGCACTGCCCACGTCCACCGCCATCATACGGCCGTCGCCGAGGCGCGGGGTCTTCTGCACCTGCGTCTGCTGGAGCGTGCAGTTGACAAACATTCGCGCGGGTGCGCCGAGGAAGGAAAGGCACTGCTCGACCTGATGCGGCGCGTTGGCCGGGTCCTGCGTCCACGGCAGCAGCTCCATCGTCACACACACGTCCATCTCTGGCACGTCCGTGAAGCCGTCTTGCGCGACGTCCTCGGTGCCGTCCTCGATATCCGCGAGGGCCAGTGTGTCGTGGAGGCTGGCCAAGGCCGCCTCGCGCAGACGGCACTCGGTGTCGGGAAGTGTGCGGGCTCGTGGCGCGCGGGCGTACTGGATAACCGCCTCGATGGCCGGCGAGTAGAGCGAGACCGCTCGCGGCACCTTGGTCACCGCATCCTGCGACACCAGGCACACGCGTGGACGGCGGAGATCGCCCGCCTCGAAGAGCACGGCCTCACAGGCCAGCACAAGGCTGAGCAGTCCCTCGACGGCCGTGCCGTCGTTCGCGAGCAGCGGGCACGGCGTCCAGTTGGGGCTGCTCTGCAGCGCCGCGTATGGCCGCAGCGCGACCCGGTGCTTCTCCGCCAGCCACCACTCCAGCGCCGCCGCCTGCTTGCCCACGCGCCGGCTGAGCTGCTCCGCCTTCTCCGAGGCCGCCGTCGCCGCGAGGCCGGCGCTCGCCTTCGGGAGCTCCGCGTCGGGCTGGTACGCATGTGAGTACGCCGAGAGCGGCTCCACAAACTGCGGCAACGTGAGCCAGCGAGAGAGCCGTGTGGCGAGCTGCTCGGCGAGGGAGCGCGTGGTCTGCGCATCCACCAAGGCACCCTGCGCGCGCAGTCGAAAGACGCCGCGCACCGTGGGGGTGAAGTAGAGGCTCAGTCCGCTGTGCAGCCACTGTGCGTCGGCCACGCGCGACTCGGCCGCGAGCGGGCCATCCAGCACAACGGTGAACAGCGCCGACTGCAGCGTGGCGAGTGTGTACGTGTTGACCTCGCCTTCCTGCTCAAGGCGCCGGTACACATCGGCCGCGCTCGCATCATCGACAGCCGACACGCGTGCCAGCAGCTCGTACATGCCACGGATGTCGGCCGCGGTCTCTGGGGCTATGCGGCGATGGTAGAGCGCGGTAGACTCGCACTGCGCGGCGTCGTTCACAATCGCGGCCAAGTCGCGGCTCAGGTCCAGCCGCGAGCGCACGACCCCGTTCACGTCGTCGAGCACGTCGAGCCTGTAGTACAGGCGCCCGCAGCACACGTTCACGTGCGTGGCGTGGTAGTGGCCGGTGAGCGTCAGCGACGGTGAGGAGGCCTCGGCGGGTGCCACCGGAAGGGTGTGGCCTGTGAAGGTCTCGTCCTTGCGCTCCGCCTCAGCGCCACGGTAGCCCCGGGCCGTCAGGCTGTGGCCGACCAGTTGCGCGACCGCCTCCGCCACCGGCCGCGGGCAACAGCGACTGCTGTTCGATCCGTCCGGCGACGACGACGCGCAGCCGGCACGGTGCACATCGAGCACGCTCAAAATGACAATGGCCACGCTATCACACTGCTTCGGTGGCAGCGGCTGCCTCGGGTGAAAGGCCACAGTCACCGTGTGCGACGGGTACAGCAGTGGCGATGGCAGCGTGGTGGCGAGGTGCTGCCACCACTGGAGCTGCGCGCGGCTGAAGCGCGACGGGGCGGCGTGGTCTGTCAGGGCCACGACACCGTTCAAGTAGCGGTACCGATCGCTGTAGAGCGCGAAGTCGCTCACTTTGTTCACCGGTGCATGGGTCGAGACAAGGATACGAGACGGCTCCTCCGCCAGTGGCGGCTCCTCGGACATCGACTTCTCTTTGCTGCTGCGCTTCCTCGACATGCTCGGTCACCACGGAGGCAAAAGTTGTTGTTTCTAGTTTTTGGAGCGCGGAGTAAACACACCTGCCGGGGAGAGACAGAGAGAGAGAGGGAGAGAGGAGAGGAGAAATGAAGAGAGAAAGCACATGCAACAACCAAAAGAAGAGGGCCCATCAAAAAAAAAAAAAAAAAAGGAGAGATCTCTACGTGTGGAGGCGAAGAGGACGAAGCGTGGCAAGAGGGACCACGTGCGCACCCAGAAAGCAACCCAATCCACCAGATGCACCGGGCGGGGCGCGACGAAGAAAATGGATGGTGTGGTGTGCTCTCGAGCGGAGTTCCACTTTCGTCCTCGTCATGGTGTGTACGCGTTAGGGATCTTTTGAAGATGCTTTTGTGTTTGTATGTCGCGGCAATGGCAACCAGAAGAAGGGGAAACAAGGTCAGAGGAATGCAGGGGGGAAGGAAAAAAAAAGTCATAACACCATCTTGTGTGGGTGGTACCAGACGATGCAATTCAAAAGGAAGAATTCAAATTAAAAAAAAAATGGAGTAACAAGTGAAAAAGAACCAAGAAAAAGCATACATAACGTCAGTGGTGCATTTGTGCGCTTGTGCGTCTGTGCGTCTGTGAGTCAACTTTCCTACTGCTCCTCCCCTAGCTCGCGAAGCACCTCCTCGTTCCAGTCAGCCTAGCCGTGCTCATAATCTTCCTTGTTGCCGTTTTGCCTACTCCAGCGACGCCGGAATGGTGCCTTGGGTGGCAAAGGCGCGTTCACGGATCCACGGAGGAATGAGAAGCGCCGCCACCTGCATGGGGCCTTGCGCGTGCGACGTGATCAGCTCCGCGGTGAGCTCCGCGAAGAGGGACACCTCCTCAATGCAGAGCTCATTGGTCTCCGGGTTGATTCCCCAGCTCAAGCGGACCGGTGCCTTGCCCGACTCCGCAACGCTGGCCCCGTCCTTCTTCTTTGCGTCGTGCTTGGTCACGTTGGCCTTTCCACCCTTGCTGCGGCGCTTGCTCTTTTCCTTCGCGTGCTGGGCAGTCTCAGCGGCGGGGCCCTTGCGCGCGCCTGGCGCCTTGGCGCCGGCGGCCGCTCCGTCCGTGGCGGTCTCGTCGTCGTCCTCCCCCTCCGCGGGCGGCACGACCAGCTCGAACAGCTGCGTCTTGTCACGCAGGCCAATCTCCAACTCACACGCGACGGCCTCGGCAAAGAGAACAATGGAGGACGGCTTCACCTGGATGACGACCATCTTGGCACACGGGTGCGCGGGGAAGCGGGGGTCCACCGCGCTCTTCTTGATGACAGCGCGCAGGTACAGACAGAAGAAGAGCGCGATGGACTTGTCCCCCGCGCGGCGAGCCGCCTCCTTACGCAGGTTCGCGTTCTCCGCGATGGTGTCGACCTCGTTGTGCGTGTAGAAGTAGTCCCGTGCCACGAGCGTGTCGGGGTCAATGGCCGTGGCCGCGTCGAACACGGCCGCGCCGGGCTTGGGCTGGACAGCCGCGTCGGCCGCGCTGGGCAAGGCCTGGCCGGACGCCTGCAGCGCCGCCTCCACCTCCACCGCGAGCAGCAGCTGCCGGTGGGCCATGATGTCGCTGTAGCGACGGATCGGCGAGGTGAAGTGCGTGTACCAGTCCAACCCGAGCGCAAAGTGCGAGCGCGGGATGGTGCTGTCCACATCGTTCACCATGTACTTGGCCGCAGAGAGGGTGTACTTCATCAGCACGCACAGCGCACTAAAGTGCGGACTTTCCCTGGCGTCGTCAATCGTGCGCTGGAGCGCGTTTGCAGACGCGCCGTAGACCTTCATGCCAGCGACCTCCGCCGCCGCCTTCAGCTTCGCGACCTTCTCGGGAGTCGGGGGTGGGTGATGACGGAGCAGGGCGGAGTGCGGCAGGTACTGCACAATCTTCTGTGCTGTGCGCGTGTTCGCGAGAAGCATGAACTCCTCCACCACCCAGTTGGCGAAGATCTGCCGCACCACCACGAAGCCCTTCGGCGCCAGCCTGGAGTTCATGTCGTCAAAGAGGAAGCCCAGCTTCAGGTTGGGAATGGCGACACGACCGTGCTGGAGGCTCTCCTGACGCATTGTCCGGGCCACCTCGTACAGAAGCGTCACCGAGGTGTGCACCTTGGCCAGCAGCTCCGCCGTCGGCTTCCCCGAGAGGCGGCTCTCCTCGGTCACGTCGAGCTCCACGTCCTGGTTATCGAGAATCTTCTGTGCCTCCTCGTAGGCGAGGCGGCAGCGGCTGCGGATGACGGACTGGCCGAACCACTCGGACACGACGTGGCAGTCGCGGTCGAGCTCGAACAGGCACGAGAAGGCGAACTTGTCCTGGCCGGGATTGAGGCTGCAGTAGTCCTCGCTCAGCTTGCGCGGCAGCATCGGAATGACGCGGTCGACAAAGTACGTCGAGGTGCTGCGGCGCTGCGCCTCCTCGTCCACGGCGGTGTCCGGCGTGACAAAGAAGGAGACGTCGGCGATGTGAACGCCGACGTGGTAGCCCCCACCGGCTGTGCGGCGGATGCTGAGGGCGTCGTCGAGGTCACGTGCGGTGGCGGGGTCGATGGTGCATACAAACTCCTCCGCGCGCAGGTCGCGGCGACCCATGGCCTGCAGTGCGGCCGCGTCTGGGATAACAAACGCCTGAGGCACGCAGGCCTCCACGTCGTCCGAGAAGGTTTCCTTCGGGATGCGGAACTCGCTGCAGATGGCCATGGTGCTCGCCTCGGCCGAGTCCGCCGTGCCGAGGCTGTCCACGTACGAGGCGGTCAGGATGTCCCCCGTGTACGTGGTCAGCTCCCCCGTGGCCGGCGAGGCCTGAAGGCGCAGCAGGAGCAGCGTCTCCGACAAACTGGGGTGGAGCGGGGCCGGGATGTCGCCGCCCCTGACAGCCACCTGCGGCAAGAGCGCGTTGTACGGGCGGAAGCGGTACATGTAGTTGCTCTTCACAAACTGGCCGGGCTGCAGCACGCCGTCGGCCACACGCGCCACCACGTACGCATCCATCTCGCGGTGCAGGACGCGCACGACACGCCCGTGGCGCTGCCCGTCGCGGACCCACCGCGCCGCGTAGTCCGTCGGGGCATGCAGGCGCTGGCTCAGGTCCTCCAAGGGCGAGCGCGGGTGCTCGTCCTTGTCCTTGCGGCGGTTTTCACCGAGGACCGACGCCACAATCGGGCGACCGTCCGGCAGCGTGCGCGGCATCGGCTGCTCCTGGTCCGGCTCGTCCTCAAAGAAGGGCACTGGCGCGATCTCCACGCCGCTGTCGCTCTCCGTGCTGCTCTCCGGGTTGCTGTCGGACTCGCTGGGCGTGTCCTGATCGACGACAGCGGCCGCTGCCGCGGCGGCACCAGCCGCATCAGCGGGAACGAGCTCGATGGCCACTACATCACCGTGTTGCGCGCGGCCAACGGCCTCAGAGCCGCTCACCACCACGTCGGCGGGGAAGGCCGGGTTGCGCGCGAACATCAGGTGGTTGCCCCAGCGCTGGTACACGGAGACCGAGGCGATCACGACGGTGCCCTCCTCAATCCGCCGCTCCAAAGCGGGGTCGCTGCCGACTTCATAGCGGGATGAAATGACCGCTGAGGGGAGGACTACCTCTTTCTTCTCATTCGTCGGTGGCTCCATTGGGAAACCTGTGGGTTGATTTTTGGGTTCTTTGGTTGCTTAAGATAAATTGACTACTTGGGGCGGAGGGAGGTTAGAAAAGAAGAGAGGGAGAGGGAGAGAGGAGGACACGTGCTAGCGGAGTTGAAAGATGCAACAGGATGGGTGCGCACATGGCGCGCTAAAAAAAAAAAACACACACGACAGTAGTGGCAGGATACTGCAAGCTAAAAGCGCTGGAACAGTTGTTCATGCGGTGTGTATCATCATCATCATTCACTGAAGAATGTAAAAAAAAAAAAACACTTGTGTGTGACAACAATTGGTCATGGCTTCGGTGCTTGGTTATTATGTTTGGCTGCTGTGTGCCCGGCTTGGACGCACGGACGGGAGCGTCAGCACGGCCAAGCTCAGTTGTCGCCGTCGCTGTCGTCCGAGTCCGACGCGTTCAAAAAGTCGGCTACAGAAAAGTGTGGCTTCTCCTCGCTGTCACGCCCTGCCTGGGCCGCCCCACGACCTGCCGAGAGCCGGGCGCTGGCGAACAAGTCCATCGGTGCCGACACGGGTGTCTCCCCGACGTCCCCCACCTCTGCCGCCACAGCGGACGCAGAGGTGCGCGCCGTGTCCGGCTCAGCGGCGTGCGTCTCACCGCGCAGCGCGGCCTCCACCGTGCGCTGCCAGTGCTGCCGCGAGTGCGGCGGCAAGCCCGCCGAGACGCCGCCGACGAGATCGGCCGACAAGTTGCACGGCCGCAGCGACTTGCGGTACGCCACGAGGGCGGCCGCGGCGGGCAGCACCTTGCGCGTGGCGACGCAGGACCCTTCCATGGCCGAGGTGTCCGCGCACACGTAGGACACCTCGAGGGCCGCCACGGCACGGAGACTGGCTCTCTCCGTGACGAGCTGCAGCCGTGTCGAGGACGCCGCCGCGGCCGCCGACGGCGAGGCCGAGGTGACGGCGTTGTGCTTGCCGCCCAGCTGGTCCTTCATGACGTACTCCAGCAGATGGAAGGCCATCCGACTAGCGGCCTCCTCGGAGAGCTGGGTGGCCACCTTGTACGAGTCCCGAATTTTGTCGCCCCGCCGAGTCCTCTCTGCGGCCATGGCCTTTTCGAGCTCGGCCATGTCGAGCCCGACGGCCGGCTTCAGCGGTGCTGTCGATCCGGCCAGAGCCGAGGCGGGCGTGGCACTGGCCAGGTGGCTGCGGCTTCTCTTGTGTCCAATCGGCGCGACAGACGGGTCCGGCTCCTCCCTCGCCGTGACGGCGTTGCGGAGCGCCTCGTTGATGTCACTCATTGACGACGCCTTGGCTTCCCTCTTTCAGGCCAAACGGCGAACGCACAGAAGCTCCGGCAAACAAAAAGCAAACTAAATCACGAGGTCAAAGGCGATGCGGAAGTAGAAATTTGGAAAAGAGGAGAGTATTATGAGGGAAAAACAGTAGCGTCAGATTTTGTTGTGCTCTCGCACGTGCACAAGGGCACACACGTGTGGGCGAGTACGAATGTGTCACATCGCGCGCACACACATGGTGTGTTCGAGTAAACCGCGTCGACACGGGGCAACGGCCTCCTTTTTTTTTCAAAAGAAGGGACACCCCTCTCCGCGTCAGAGAAGAGAGAGGCCGTTTCTTTTTGCCACGGAGGAGCATCGCATACTGCTCCACAGTGAGAGAGCAGGTGCCACCGTGTTCTGGTTGCAGAACACAATCCCAATCCTCTCAATGATACCTACAGGCAGCAAGGCACCACCTTCATCGTACTCGTTGAGTGTCCTCGTTGGGGGTTTCATGGTTTTCTTCTTTCTTTGGGGGTATGTGTTGTCGTGACCTGGTTTAGTGAGGGAGAAAAGGAGAGACACATTGTACACTCCATTACAAATGCTTGGGAGTCAATTCGTTAAACGTGATTATGTCGTAAAACAGGGAAAAAAGAGAGAGACACACACACACACAAAAAGCACCCGCACCACCAGCCGGCGCGCACGTTCACACCAGCGTCTAGCATCGACGCTCGCGAGAATCAAAAAAGAAGTCGAGAACTCCCTCTCTCGCGCACACATACACAGAATGCACACTGTCGCCTGTTGCTGTCCTTCTTCACAGACCGTTGACGATGCCAGCAGAGCCCGTACGACGCTGCAGAAAGGAGGAGAGCACGCTGCTCATCGGCGGCACGGTGTACGCGGGCTCTCCGAGAACCTGACGCAGGTAGCGCGCGGACTGCGCCATGTGCAGGGTGCCCTCACCACGGCCAAGCAGGTCGGCATCGGTGCGCGCTGCGGACATGTCCGCGTCTCCCGCGGCAAAGTAGCGGCCAAAGTCGCGGGCCACGCGCTCGGACTCGCGCTGGTCGGCCTCCAGCGCCTCCTGGCGGCTGGTGAACTGCTCCGTGGCGGTGGTGTGGGCGCGGATGGACACATTCAGGACGCGGAAGCCCGAGGCGCTGTCCACGACGGCGAGGCGCTGGCTCTCATCGGACAGGCGGCTCATGTGCACCACGTGGTGACCCGCCGGGCCGCGCTTGTCCTCGTCGGCCCTGCCCTTCACCTCGCCCAGGTGCGCCGGCGAGGCGTGCAGCTCGACAAAGGCATTGTCGCGCGTCGCGATCAGCACCGACGCGTCGCTGTACGTGCAGAGCGCCGTGCAGCCGTCCTCCGGCTGGTAGCGAGCCGGCGCGGCGTGAGGGGAGGCGAGCGACCAAAAGAACACCTCGTCCGCGTTGCGCGCGACGACGACGTTCGGCTCCGGCATGTAGGCCACCTGTTCCAGCGCCGCCGTGCTGGCCGACTGCGTGCAGTCGAGCAAGATCGGCCACGGAATGCCCGGAGCGCACTGGCTGACGTCGTACACGTGCACGCAGTCGTCCGCGACGAGGCACAGGGAGCCGTCTGGGGAGAGCTCCATGGTGCGCACGAGCGGCGATGGCGTGGACGTAGTGGACTGGTTGCGCCAGCTGCGACCCGCCTGGCGGACCGCGTACGCGTCGTTGGCGTCCTCGAGCACCTCCTCCCAGCACTTGACGGCGTGCGCGCACATGGTGTACACGCGGTTGTGCGCCTTGTCCACCTTGAGCGCGAGCACCTCGCTCGTGTGCGGGGCGTAGATGACCTGCGACTCCACGTGGCGCTTCTGCCGCGCGTCGTACGACCAGAAGCGCAGCAGCGACGGCAGCGGGCTTCCGGCGAACGTCTCATACGTGATGAGGAGGCGCCCCTCGCGGAGCAGACCGGCGAACTGAATACCGTGCCGCGGCGGGCTCGGGACCGTCTCCATCTGCGACGAGATGTGCAACGAGTAGAGCGCCTGCTGGGTGAGCGGGTCGCAGATGCGCAGCACGTTCGGCAGACCGGTCAGAATGACCGCCGGCTCCCCCTGCCACTGGTCCACGACGAGTCCGCGGCAGGCCTCGCCGGCGGACCACTCGATGCCCTCGACGGAGTGCTGGAGACGCATCTGCAGAGTGTCGACAGTGGCCAGTGTGGCGGTGTTGCAGGCGAGGAGCAGCGTGTGGCCCGATGCCGACGACGGCACGACGCAGCTAATGGGGCCGAGGTGGCACGCGATCTTCTTGAACGTGTACGTGTTGAGGTTCCACAGCAGCAGCACCGACTCACGGGCACCCGTGTACAGCGCGGAGCCGTCGGCCGAAAAGCCGAGCGCGGTCAGCGCGGTGTGATGCCAGTGGTCGGAGAAGAAGTGCGAGTCGGCCACATCAGGGTACACGCAGAGCTCGCCCCGCGTGCCGCCAATGGCGACACTGTGCTCGTATGGGTGGCAGGTGAGCGCTTGCATCGCCACGGACAGCACGCGGCGCTGCGCGGACACGGCGTGGGCGTCGCGCGCGGCGAAGAGGCTATACTGCAGCCAGCGCTGCTGCGCCTGGCCGACCACCACGAGACCGGTGTGCCGCCCCACCGCCATCTGACAGCCCGCGAGGGGCCGGACAAAGTGCATCAGACGCGTCGCCTCCACGCCGGCGGCGACCTGCTCCGAGGTCACCTCGTACACGCCGCTCGGGTAGAGCAGGACCGCGTGCAGCACGCCGTCCGCCTCGTGGAACTGCGCGCTCTGCAGCACCTCCGCTGCGGCGCTGCTCCCGGAAGTCGCGGCCGCCCGTCGGCTGGCGATCTTCGGCTTCTCCGCGCTCGTCTCCGCAGCGCCGTCCGTGGCGCGGCGAATTGCGGCGCTCGACATGAGCGTCACATTCTTGACCGTCAGCACGTGCCAGGTGCACTCCACGTCAATGACGTGCAGCTGGAAGCCGCCCTCGGACGCGCGCAGGAACAGTCCACAGATGCGCGCGCCATTGAGGCGCTCCACGCGGAACTTCTTGAGTGTCTTGGGGGCAAAGAACGCCACCGCGGTGTCCTCGGCCACGCACAGTGCCTCGTTGCAATGCGCAAACAAGTGAGCTGCGACCATGGTGTCGTGGAAAGAAAGAAAGAAAGAAAGAGAGCCGTCACAGTAGCGAGCGCTCAGGCACGTCGTGTCAATATGACTTCTGTGCTGTTCTGGGTATTCCTTCTGTTGTTTTTCTGTTGGTGTTGTGGTTGTTGTTTTGTGAGTACAAGTGCGTGCATGTATGACAAGAAGAGGACAGGGCGGCGACAAGGAGGAGTGAAGGATGCGTGAAGCCAGTTGAGTAAAAAATTCACGGCAATGGACAAATGCCAAAAGAGCATGGAACGGAGGATTCGACTTTGCAGATAGCTGCTTCTTAGTATCGTCCGTCCTCCGTTATTTCGCGCGTTTTTTTTTTTGGCTCATTGTTGTCCTGTAAAGCGAAATAAGAGAAAACTGCGTGAAGGAAGGTCAGGTCTTGCGTCCCAAACTCCCCAGCGAGCGTTTCATCTGTTGCGAGCCGCACAGACAGCGAGGGAAGAGCGTCCAAGCACATATCCAGGCAGAATAGAGACAAAGGATAACCATTCATTTGTGCATATGGTTTTTTGTGTGTCTTTTCTTTTTGGGTAGGAGGCGTCTAGTCACACAGCGGGTGGAGAAAGAACGGGGGTAAAAGAGAAGTAGAAATGCATGTTTTTTTTTTCTCTCTGGTCACGTTCGTCTACCACTGCAAACAGGAGAGGGGGAAAAAAAGAAAAGAGAGGGGTTCGCAACCCATGGAGTTTGGCAGTTGACTAGCGTGAGGCTGCGACTGGGCGAGTGAGGAAGAGCAAACATCGAGAAGACTGAGAGATTAGGCAGCATCATCGCGAGTGCCGTACTTATACGCGTCACCGCCATTGTTGAGGAGGTTGAGCTCCTCGGGGTTAATGCCCGCCACAACGGACGGCTTGCGCCAGCGTTGCACAGCCACCACGACGACCAACAGCACCGCCGCGACGATGAGCGAAATCGTGATCCAGTGGCTCTTGTGCGCGGACCAGAAGCCCGCGAGGGAGCGGCCAGTCGACTCGCTGGACGTGGTCGCGATGGGCTCCTCGTCGGAGTGGTTGCGCGTCTGGGCAGACGCATCCTCGCGCACGGCACGGACGGCCGGCACGGTGGTGCGCGTCTTGCCGGTCATGGTCTCCCAGACGTCGACAAGCTTGGCGCTCTCGGGCTCATCGTCGTGGTCGTGGTCGACGAACCGAAAGATCCGGCGACCAAAGAGCGCCTGCGGGGGCCGCGCGTTGCCGAAGCGGTGGAAGTCGTTGGGCATCGACTCGTCCATGGCATCGCGCAGCTTGCCGAGGCCAGCGCGGGAGATGTACACGGGCGTCGTCAGGACGATCCAGCGGACGTCCTCCGTGCACGGCGGGTAGGTGCGCGAGCCGTCGTAGGCCAGGTAGCTCTCCCTCGCCGGCAGCAGCGACTGAAGGTTGAGCTCCTCGGTCAGTGTGCAGGTGGTGGTGGCGTGCGCGTGCGGGAGGCGGCCCTCCAGCAGCATGTGGCGAAGCGCCTGCACGGAGCTCGAGTTAATCGAGGACGACGCCTTGAGCAGCACCGCGAGTGTCAGCCTCTTCTCCGGCTCCGTCGACTCCAGCGTGGAGGAGACAAAGTTGATGTGGAGCTCCGCGTCAGGGCGGATGTTGCGAAACAGGTGCTCCGCGTTGGAGTGGAAGTGCATGCCGGTGAAGTAGTACGTGGCATTCGGGTCCAGCGGGTCCTGCACGTGGCAAGGGCTGAGGTCGCCCGGCACGGCCAGGCGAGGCTCGAGCGCGGCCGTGATGATGCGGACCTCGTTCTGAATTTTGAGGTCGGTCGTCTCCGGGGGGAAGATGCACTGTGCGGAGAAGTTCAGCACCGACTTGATCTCCTTCTTGATGACCTCCTTGGGGCCGATGTTCACGAACGAGATGGGGCTCTGGCGTCGTCCCGTCTGGCACATCTGCGGCCACGTGCGGAAGTCGTTGTAGTCGAACTGTGGGCCGTGGGGGCTGCGGAGAGTCATGCCAGCCACGTTGTAGTTGCTTTCATGATTGTTCGGCTCGCCCAGCGCCTGAGCGCCAGTGAGCGCGACAAGGATAGTTGCAAGCAGTGCCAAAAAGAGAATGGCACGCATCGCACAGGTCAAACGGTATCCGTTTTTTGTGTTTGATATGGCCTTTCGTTGGCTTGTTGGTTTGCGCGGCCGTGGTTGCCGTTCTGTTCTTCTGCTAGTTCTAAAAGTGTTTTCTTTTGTTTTGTTTCTTGTGTGTGCTGCGTCTCAGCTCAATTCCTACAGTCGACAAAGGCGTCGGCAACAAAGTGGGTAGCGGTTCGTGGGTGTGTGTATGGGTGGGAGAGCAACGGTTTAACGGAATAGGGTAATGAACAGGAGAACGGATCGGAGACAAAAAGAGGCGCGAGCAGAACGACGTGGCAGTCTGAACAAAGACAGACTTTCGGTGCCAAGGAAAGAGCTGTGTCGCGTTGGAGTACACCTGCGCCGGCATCCTACAACAGTTGCCACTCAAGTTGCTGCACAGTATGAGTACGCGTCCGCAGGCACACATACACACACACACACACACAACTCCCACTGTTTGCAGTGAAGAGAGCGTGTGGATGTGCCCGCATGACATCCATCGCACAAACGCTGACATTCACACTGACGCGCTCACGCAAATCACAACAACAGCAATCACAAACTGTGTTCGGATTCAAGATTTCCTTTTCTGTTTGTTTTGCAGGTTATTCTCACGTTGGCCTTCTACGATAGCTGCCAATAAGTATGTCTTGTGCGGTCACGTGTGTCTGTGCGTGTGCGTGCGTGTGCCCACAAATGAATTGGGTGTTTTTGATGCATGTTCGACCGAAAAAAGAAAACCCGAAGTGCACACAAATAGGACTCGAGAAAGTGTTCAACGTGTGTGCGAATCGAGGGAAGAACAGAAAAAAAAAAAGTGGCTCGGGAGGGAAACAACTTGGCGATATCCATTCTTCTTCCCGTTGTGCAAGCCACGGAAGACACCGAACCAACAAGGTAAAAAAAAAAAGAAAAAAGAGTTTTTTTAACACGTGCACAGAACGGGAAAAGAAACAGAGATGCGGGAAGGGGGGGGGGCACGCACATACAGACATACACACACAAGAAAAAATATGTATATATATATGGCCTAGAAAAGGTACTGCTACAGCTCATCTGCGTCATTTTGGTCTGTCGCACCGTAGCTGCGCTGTGCGGCCTCACGGCGGGACTGCAGGAAGCGCTGCCGCGACGAGTTCCCCTCCGTGCTGCGGCTCGCGGCGGACGACGGGTTACTGTTGATGTCGACCTTGGTGGTGGAGTCGGTCGCCTCGGAGTCGACACCGCGCGGCGCGAAGCCCACCATCTCCTCGTCGGCCTTGGCGTCGTCAGCGTTGCGCTGGCGGCGCCGCATGAACCAGTTCACCAACCACACGGTCAAGATGGACAGGACAACGAACAGGAGAAAGTAGCCGATGATGCGACCGAGAGACACGCGCGAGGCGTGGCCGGAGATGGACGCGTCCTTCGTCGCCCACTCGGCCGCAGACGAGGAGGTGGACGACAGGCCCAGCGGAACCTCGGCAGTGGCCTTGTGGCTCTTCTTGCTCTTGCCGGTGTGACGGGCAGCCGACGAGCTGAACGCGGAGACGGCCGTGTTGCTGCTGGACGACGACGGCGACAAGCCGGCGCTGCCGCTGCCGCTGCCGCTGCTCACGTCGCCACCAATGTTTACGGGCAGATCGGAAAGCACCGCCATGGAGGCGCTGGAGGCGCTGGAGCTCGCGTCGGACATGGAGGCAGAAGCACTGGAGGAGTCGGAGAGCGATTGCGAGGCCGAGGATGAGGACGAGTCCGAGGAGTCTCCGAAAATGAAGTCGTACACGGTCTTGTTCAACCAGCTCAGGGAGGACGAGTCCGAGTCCGATGCCTGATCGGATGCGGAGTCGGCGGGTTTTGCGGGGCCGGCGGTCAGGTATACAGAACGAAGATACTCGCGTGCCTGGGCGACGGAAGGCGAGGGTGTCGTTGAAACGTCAGACATGCGCAACGAAAGAGAAAACAAGAAAAAGGTAGGATGGCCTAAAGCGACAGCTATCCACGCAGATCGGATCAAAAGAACGATAGTGTTTTGCTACGGGGCGGTAGAAAGAGGGGGAGTGGGGAAGTTGAAGAGGGAGAGAGAGAAACTGAGAAACCGAAGGGTAGAATGATAGTACCTGTAGACCATCTGCGTCAAAGCAACGGCCTTGAGTTGAGGTGTTGCAACAGTTTGTGTGTGTTGGTGGATGTCTGACTAGTGTCATCTCCGGGTGGGATCAAACAAAAAAAAAAAAGCACCAGCCGGACCCCATGCACGACGACAATCGTACATCGGTGCGCCACGGCACGCACAGTTAAAGAGGGATGTTGCCGTGTTGTCCAGGGCGCCGGGCGGTGCGCTGTCGGCGCTGGCCCCACAGCAGATCCAAGTCTGTGCACAGCTGCCGACGCGTGTCCTCAGGCGCGAGAACCGCGTCGATGGACGTCGCAGGGGCGGCGAACCCCGTCGAGGTCGACGGACCGCCGTGCGCACCAAGGATGCTGGACGCCGCACTCGACCCCATGACAGCCACTTCGGCATTGGGCCACATGTAGTTGCGGTCGCCGCCGAGGCCCTTGGAGCCCATGACAATGTACGCGCCGCCGTACGCCTTGCGGAGAATGACGGAAAGTCGCGGCACAGTCGTCTCCGCGTAGGCGTGCAGCAGCTTGGCGCCGTGCCGGAGGATGCCGCCTGACTCCTGTGCCACCCCCGGCAAGAACCCCGGCACGTCCACGAGGGTGACGATGGGGATGTTGAAGGCGTCGGCGAAGCGCACGACGCGGGCCGCCTTGACTGCCGCGTCTGCGTCCAGCACGCCGGCGCTGACGGCAGGCTGGTTGGCAATGACGCACACTGACCGGCCCTCGAGCCGCCCGAGGCCGCAGACCACCGTCGGTGCAAAGCCCGCGTGCAGCGGGAAGAAGGAGCCACGATCTAGCACGGGCTCAATCACGTCGCGCACGTCGTACGCCTCGTCGGCGCGGGCGGGCAGCACGGTGGAAAGCACACTCGCCGGCCTCTCGCGCGTTTCGTCCGTCGGCACGCGCGGAGGCCACACTCCCGAGTGAGCCGGCAGGTACGTCAGCAGTCGTCGGACCTGCGCCATCGCGGTGACTTCGTCCGCAAAGGTGCCCGAGGACACGCCCGACGCGCGCGCGTGCACGTCAGCGCCGCCGAGCTCGTCCATCGTGACTGGCGCGCCGCCCACGGCACGGGCCACGGCAGGGCCGGTGACGAAGAGGAAGCCGCTCGCCTCCACCATAAACGTGAAGTCGGTCAGGGCCGCCGCGTAGGCCGCTCCGCCGGCGCAGGGGCCGACAATGACGGATATCTGCGGCACCACGCCGGACAGCTCGACGTGATGGCGCAAGAGGTCCGCGACGCCATCGAGCCCAGTGACGCCTTCCTGGATCTTCGCCCCTGACGAGTGACTGAGGCACACGAGTGGCATGCCGTGCTCGCCGGCCACCGCCATCAGCCGCGTCATGCGTGCCGTGTCGTCGCCGGAGAGTGCCCCGCCAAAGGCGCCGCGATCGTGCGCTAGGACGGCGACCGGGCGGCCAAAGACGCGGCCGGTGCAGGTCGTCACACCGTGTGCGCCTGGGGCACGCCTTGGAAGGGCTGTCAGGTTGGAGAAGGCTGAGAAAGTAGGCGCCGCTGCCGCCGACGCATCACAGATCGAACCCGGATCGAACAGGAGCGCCAGACGCTGCGACACGGACAGTCGCCGCTCGGCTGTGGTGGCACTGGAGGCCGCCATCACGCGAATAGCACTACGATGCATGCTACGACTTCGTCATACGGTGTCTGTGCGCGTGCTAGGCAACGTGTCTGTGTGCTAGGGTGCGTGCGGCCTAAAGAGGAGTGGCTACACGATAAGAACACGGGTAGCACGTGGTCTGTTCTCCGTCCAACGCAGTGAGCTCGATCACGAGAAGAACAGGCATGAGGAATTTGGAAGGAGGTGGGGGCAAGAGTGGGGGAAGGTGAGGGAAGACGAGGAAAGACACAAGACACGGACGTAGATAGGTAACGGAAAGGTTTCCACGTTAATAGGGGCTGTCCATTGAGCAGAGGAGGACGTCCATCCTTTTTGCCGGTGTGGAAAGTTTCAATGGCAGGCAACATCGGCCGACGCGCACTGCAGATCCCCACGAGGAGAAATTTCATTCACCACGCGATCCTGCTTTCGCGCCACAGACACCGCGTGGAATCAAACAGCCGGAGGCAGGCATGATGACCATTCAAAAAAAAAAAAAATGGCTGATGTCCTTGTGTTTGTCCATGTGGGTGTGGACGCGGATTTGCTGTCTGGTTGTGGTTGTTTTCTTTCCGGCTGGAAGTGGGAACTTAAAAAAAAAAAAAGAACCCTATTTACACATGTCGGCACGAAACAGCGCATACATAAGAAAAAAAAAAAAGATGGTTGCTACACATGAGTTGTGCCTGACGTAAATGCAAAAAAAAAAAAACAGCGAGTGTCAGGAACACGCTCATGTCGGGGTGCGTACCAAGTGAAAAACGCGGGAGTAGTGAAAGACGGACGGAAACACGGCAGAGAAAAAGAAAATGTGGGAAGGGCTCGACGGCCTTCAACTGCAAGTATTCGTGCGCGCCTGCGTATATGTGTGCGTGCATATGCGGGTTTGTGTGCGTCTCAACTAAGCGAGACGGGTGTATTCGTCAACAAAGAGGTCAGCTACCTCTCAATGGAAAGGAGAGCGACAAACGTACGGAATGTCAGTGAACAAAGATTGTTTACACGAAGAAGAAGAGAAGAGAAAACGTCATATGCGTGCAACAGCAAAACAAAAAGAAACGTGGGCGCCAAACTCTTTTCGGACTACAAAAGATCAAAAAAAAAAAAGAAGAAGCGAAAAGCAGAGTGAACGCTGACCTGTCAAATTGCCATGGAAATCAACAGAGAGAAACTAGAGGACAAGTACACAAGAACGCCACCTAGTCGTACGAGGTTGTTCTGTTCATTTGTGGGTACGAGTGACAACGTCTGCTCTGTGTCCCATGCTATTGCTGTTATTGCCACTGTGTGTATCTGTGCGTTACCTGGGTATTGTCACATTGTCAATGACAGCATGAAAACGCGGAGGAAAAGGAAAAAAAAAAAGTGTTGGCCGCCTGTTCACCTCTTGTTTTGTTCGCGAACGTGAGGCGTGAAAATGACGTGCGCAACAATGTTTTCGTGGGAGATCGCCATCCACGGCTATCCACGACAATTATTGGTTTGTGCTTCCTTTTTTTTTTTTTCCTTGACTCATGTCTGATCTTCTTTTTTTTTTTTTGTTGTTGTTACTATTATTTCTTCTTTCGGTGTATTTAAAATGGGTAGGTACAAAACAAAAACAAACAAACAAATGAAAAGCATACAAACACACACTCGCTCTCACGCAAACAAAAAAAAAAGGAGAGAGGAGGGAAAAAAAAAAGAGTGGGGCAAGAAAAACGAGGCTTGCTCTAGACACCACCTTGAAGTGGAAACTGCATGTGTATAAAAGTGCAAACTGAGCAAGGCGCCAGAGGCAGTCGTGGTTGTCCATAAAAGAGTGACAACAAACATACAAGCAAAGTAAACGAAACAAAAACAAAAGTGCTTAAAAGCGTCCACACAACAACAACAACAAGGACAAGTGAGTGGAGGATGAATGCAGTGGTTGTGTCAGTTCGCACACTCAAGTCGGGTCAGTCGCGCAACAATGAGGGGTTCCTTCGCGGCAATCTCGCAGAGACTGTCCAAGTGAATACAGAGCGTGGGCTCCACAGTGGTGCGAATGGCCACGTTGGGCTGCCGTCTGCCACGGCCGCGCGCGTAGAGCCGCTCGCTGTAGGCCATGATGGGTGTTGCCAGCTCGAACAAGCAGAGCCACGACGATTGCAGACCTGGTGGGCCTGCTTCGGGGAGGTGGAGTATGTCGTGGATCTCGTTCTTCATGTCCACTTGCATGAAGCCTGCGTGGCCGAGTGGCATGTCCGGGTCGCCGTTGGAGGTGAGCGTGAGGAAGTTGTTCAGGTTGCGGGTCTCGCTGGAGATGTGCTTCCACGGCGTTGTGGTGACGTAGATGGCGTTCGACTTGGCGCGCTCGTAGCAGTCGACGAAGAACTTGAGTTGGAGGCGGTCGCGTTCGAGCAGCACAAAGTGCGGCGCGAGCAGGTTGTAGCACTGCTCCAGGAAGTGGGCGACCTCGGGACGCTGCTTCTCCACCTCGGGGGCCACAGCCATGAAGTCGAACCGGTGTACCGAGTCGCTTGTGGTGACGGTGCTGCCCTCGAGCGTGCACAGCATCCGAACGGCGATGCGGACGCAGGTGACAATGGTGAGCGTGGACGTGCTCTCCACGGCGGTGAGGAGCGTGTTGGACAGGAGCGGCTTCTGCGTTGTGTTGGCCGTCGCCTCGCCGGCCCGGTGCACCGTCTCGGAGAGGAACGTGTCGAGTTTGCTGATCCCCTCGCGCCACTTGCCGCGAATGGGGCACTCCAGAAAGTGGAACAGCTGCCAGGCCTTGTCGCGGCACGCCTCGGAGCAGTAGAGTCGCCCGCAGTTGGTCACGCACGGCACCGGCTCCGTCGGGCGGCACACCGTGTTGTAGACGTGCTGCGAGAGATTGGGCAGCGCCGCCTTGACGTCGGTCCAGCGCAGCAGGTGCTTGGCACAGCGACTGCACACGGGCAAGTCGGGCTCGTAGGTGCCGGGGCTGTGCCAGCGGGACAGAGGGCAGCACAGGGCGGTCTCCTCGCACATGATAACGCGCTCGGCGGGCACGGCGCGCTTTGTCACGGCCTGCAGGCAATTGTGTTGGTACGTGATCTTGAACGGCAGCTTGGACGTCGGGGCGCTGTACAGCTTTGACGCAAAGTTGGTGACAAAGAGACTGCAAATGCGGCGGTCATCGCGGCGCAGCTTGATGGCGCGAAGGTAGTAGACGTGGGCCTTGTCAAACTTGCGAGCGCTGCTAAATACATTGGCGGCGCGCACGTAGCCGTTGAAGTCGTTGCGGTCGGCGCGAATGGCCTCAAAGGCATCACGCAGGGCCGCGCGGTGGTCGTCGCGCATCAGGTAGCACGCCGAGCGGCTGCAGAGCGCGCGCGCACGCTCGGCGTTTTCAATGGACATGGCCCTCGTGTAGCAGTCGGAGGCCTTGTCGTACTGCTTCTGGTTGAAAAACGCCGTGCCCTCGGCCATGGCCTCGTTGAACCGGCGGCGGTTTCTGACCTCCTGCACGTTGCTCGTGCTCGTGCGGCGTCGCGCATCGTCCTCGGTGGCCAACTCCGCCGCCGGCCGCGTGTGCAAAATGCCGCGCGGAGGGGCGTCCAGGTCCGTTGCCACGCCAGCCTTTGGATGGGCGGCTCGGTGGACGGTTTCGAGGCGCGGCGCGCTCACCACGTCGGGGCGACCGTTCCGGACATCATCGACGGACTCGGTGATGGGTGGCACGTACCCTTGCAGCAGCTCCGTCAGTGAGGTCGGCTCGTTCTCGTTCTGGTCCATCTCCTCGCGAATGATGCTCTCCTCCAAAAAAGTGGTGTCCCTCACCTTGAGCTCACCCAGGCACGCGCGGTACAGCGTGACGCCGACCATCTCGAACCCTTGCACAGTGCGGCAGACCACGAAGGTGTAGTCGCCGGCGTGTCGTCGCACCGTGACGGAGCGCCGTGGCACGGCAAAGAGAAGGTCGAACGAGTGCTCCCATCGGCCGCGGTTGTGCAGCTCCCTGGCGTATTCTACATCTCTGAGCTCCACCTCGCAGCCGACGGGGTAATCCTCCTCGGGCGGCGCGCAGGGTCTGATGGTCGATTGACTCATTTCGAAGAACGGCATGCCGAAGTCCTCCTCGTCGCTGCTGCCAGCGCCAAACACCTCAACCACACAGTCGTCGTTCTCACTATCAACGGCGAGCATTTTGGGCAAGCAAATCAAAATGTCGGTTGTACTACTTTGCTGCTCCTTTCGCTTGTCTCCTGCCTCCTGTTTCTTGGTTTGAAATGAGCAAGCAAATAAAACCAAGAGGGGGAGAACGAGGATGAAGCGTTAACAAAACAAAAACGGAAACCCAACAAGAACAACAACAAAAAAAGAGAAGAAGGGGATTGCGATAAGGATCACAGGCTACACCAACTTACAAACGTGCCAACACACCAGGATGGGGTAAAGAAGTGATGAGAGAATGCACTCCTAATCGTAAACAGTTCTTCGTATGTCTTTCTGTACACTTGGGAGATACAGAAAAGAAAGAAAACTACACAAAAATGATGCGGCTTGACGCAAATGTCAATATAGAGATAGAGTAGAAAAGGAAAATGACGCTAGTTAGCCTCACTCGCCGTCGAGCTTCTTTGTGTATATATTGCGCTCAACTTTGTAGAGAGTAGGTACGGTGTCACTTCGGGTGCTGCTTTGAGGTGTAGCGATGATGTACACACTCTGCTTGACAAGAGCACACAATACGACCACGGTGCAAATGTGTGTGCAGCAGATGCTTAATGTCGTGCAGAATCAAGAAGACCCACCTGGTATAATTGGGAAGACTTCTTGAGTCCTGAGCAAGCAAGTGACACGACCCTTGTATGCCCTTGCGTCGCGACTGATCAGACAAAAGAAAAAGCAAAAGCAAAAACGAGAGTTAGCTTCTCTGTTCGATTACACAATGAAAGAAAAAATACAAGTTAGAGTGAACAGCAACACTACCACAAGAAGAAGCTGTTTTTCTTTGTTTTTGTGAAAATAAAATAGAAGTGAAAGGGGAAAAAAAAGCTCACGCGAGAGTCGATAATGAACGTAGCAAGTGAAAACAGTTGTAGTAACGTTTCAGCGAACAGCAGTCCTGAAGAACAAAGAAAAATCACGGATGCTGTTGTTGCTAGTGCTTTCAATGTGTATGTGTGCCTGCGATGAAAATATATCGTGCTCTTCGCTCTTGACACCTTTTTTTCTGACTTTTGCTTGTTTTTTTTTTTTTTGCTTGCTGTGGGTGTTCGCCTCGTTGGATGTGCTCGTGAATGGTATAAGAAGCGGTTAGAGATAGCCACAAGTGTGAACACTTCAGAGAAACAGGAAATAGTCGAAAAAAAAAGTTGCTGGCGAGAGCTGTGGGCGGAGGGGAGGAAGGAGAGCAAAAAAAAAAAAAGAATTGCTACTCTTACACTACACGAGCAAAACAGAGCAAAGCCGGGTTTTCTGGTGTGTCTGCGATCCGCTTATTGTTATGTATGTGACAGCGCACACGCTGGTTGTCGAATATACCGATGAATTTGATGCAACAAACGCAACAGGAGAAAGAGAAAAAAAGATTTAATAAATGTGTCAATGAAAAAAAACAAGGTTACCTCTTCTTGGGAAGACTCGGGTAAAAGAACAATGTCAGCAGTCACAGAGATGAGCGAGAAGTCTTCAGGTGGAAAGTGAAAAGAAACAGAGAAACTAAATGGGTGTGGGCGGCGCAGAGGTGAATCGCTGACCGTACGATGACGGATTGTAAACACCTTCCTTGTCCTCTTCAAGTGTTTTGTGGTGGTACCGCAGAGGGGAAGCCAAGACGCGCGCACACAAGAAAAAAATAAATAATAATGTTGTACTGACAGGCACGATGATCACAGCGCAGTGCGGGGCAACAACAAAAAAAATGCAGGAGAGACAGATACAGGGTGCGAGGTGGATAGAAAGTACGAGAGAGATGTTGGAAGGGCTGGACAGATCAGTCATAGGTTGGCACATTGCGACGCACGCAAGTTAGGCACGAGTCGGAGCTGTAGAAAGTGAGGCGGTCAGCACCCGAGGTTGGAGTACTTATTCTTGCTTTCCCGTTTTGCATGATCGATCCCTGTTTGACCGCTAGCTCCCTTCGTGTGTGTGTGTGTGTACATGCAGTCGAGCAGTAAATGTTAGTCTGCTTCCTCTTTTCTTCCGGTTTCGTTTTAACGCGTGTCTCGTTCTGAGTGCATGAGCAAAAAAAAAAAACAGTTAACAAATTGCACCGGTGGAAGTCTGAAGAAATAGAACCGCCACGAGTCATACATACATACATACATCGAGATCGCCTGTGTGCGCGAGAAAGGGAGAGACGGTGAGGTGCTCAAGCGAGCCGCGTAACTAGGATTGGTTCTCGAACATCTGATCAAAAATGCGCGCCATGCGCATCGCATCACGGGCGCGCTCTTGCGGGTCGGTCAGCAGTCGACCCATGCGATCTGCGAGCTGGTTCCAGTTCATGGTCGTCCCAGCCGGCTCCTTTTTGTTCGTGATGATGCTCGAGAGCAGGCGTGGCACCTGCTCAATGATGAGCGTGCTCTTGAACTTCTCCTCGGTGCCAGAAGGGGGCTCCATGAAGGAAAGCTCCTCGAGCGCGCGCTGGACACTCTCAAGCGCGGGAATCTGGTCCACCAGCGTGTCGTTCAAGAACCGGCGAACGCGGAGAATGAGCTCCTTCTTGTGCTGCGTGTAGCCGTACTTGCGGCGGCAGTCAGGGTCACACAGAAGCTTGTGCAGGCAAAACCAGGCGTGTGCCTCAGGAACACAGACGCGCATCACCTCGTCGCCCTTCACCTCGACGAACTGCCCACCCACGAACTTCTGCGCGCTCGAGGCGCTGCGGCGCAGCCACGGCTGCACCACCATCATCTCAGACAGACCAACAGGAAGGTCGTTCTTCTGAAGCACCGAGTTGGAGGCGGAGATTGGTAGCTCACCGAGACGGTCAATGACGAACCACAAAATGGAGAGACACGCCAGAGCCCGCGAGACGGCCATCTCACGCAGCTGCTTCTCTAGACGCACCTCGGCAGGCTCGGAGGCCAGATCCGCTGCCGACGGTGTGGGCTGAATCTCATTCACGCCACTGAGGGAGAAGAGGCGGTACAGCTGGCGCCAGCAGTAGTCAATGAGCTCGAGCACGTCATCCTGCAACGCCACCACGACCTCCTCATGAAAGCAGATGCACTCCAGAAGGTTGACGAGAACGGACTCGTAGTAGCCGTACATGTACGCCGCCGTCGGATTCTCCGCGACGGGCGCCATGACATTCGGGAGTACCTGTTGGCGCCACACCTCCATGAGGAGGAGCTCGTGCAGCACACACGGAAGCTTCTCGTGGTCCACCAGAAACGTCTTCACAAAGTCATCCACCTTTTGCACCGCGTTGCTGTGCGTGCACATGTTCAAGCGTTCCACGTTTTCGCGTTGCGCCTTCCAGTCCTCGTTGCCGATTTGATCGAAGGAGAACGGCTTCAGCTGACGCACAAGCATCTCCGCCTCGGCGGGCAGCATCACGGAGCCAGAAAACTCCATCGCGAACAAAAGCAAAGCAATGGGTGGTTAACAAATGTTGAGGAAGCAAAAACTGCAGGAAGAAAGTGAGGATTCGCAGCTGTGTGAATGCGCACCGGTACTCTTCAAGCCAGCCCCAAATCACAGTGCCGGAAAGAAACGAACATGGGGAAAGGAAGTGAGTGTGTGTACTTGGACAGATGAGAGAGAGAGAGAGAGAGACTGCAACACGATGAGCATGCGCACTGGCGCACATGGTGCAAGAGCAAGTGGGGCAGAGCCGGCTGCACGTCGACTCACGACAAGCTGTGTCGCCGCGTTGGTGGACGACAACAGGGCAAACAGGTGTCCACGTGCAGCTAGTGCAGAAATGAAGATAGTAAGGAATGTCTCCAATAACACATGCAAATCATCGTGCGTCCACAGATGTGAAGTAGACGTCAGGTTGTGTGTATTGGTTGTTTTGTTCTGGTGCGCGCGCACGGTCGGCTGATTCGCGACTTGATGACAACAAAAACAAACGCCTCTTCCGCATATGGCATTTGGAAAGGGACGTAGAACGAGTAGAGCAGCTGGTGAGCCAGAGTCCGGCTCCTCGATTACAGACGGGTGGAAACAGAACATGGATCTATCTAGTGAAACGAAAAAGGCATCTGAAATAAAAAAAAAAAGGAAAAGGGAAAAAGGGAAAACCTCACACAGTTTTGCGATGCACGCACACGGTGTCTACGCGCGTGGACGCTTACCTGTTGGTGGGGTGAGGTTGTTCGGTGTGTAGTAGTACTTCATCAGGAAGGGGTGCGACAGGACGCGGTGAAGGGGCAGACGCTTGCGTCCCTCGCGCACGAGAAGGTTCGTGATGAGGTCCTTGGCTTCCGGCGGGATCGTGTCTGGGATGGTGTACTGCATCGCGTGGATCTTCTGGTAGATCTGCTTGTGCTCGGCGCTGAAGAACGGCGTGCGGCCGACGAGAAGCTCGTAGCAGAAGATGCCCAGGCACCACAGGTCAGCGCTCATGTCGTAGGGATGGCGGCTGACAATCTCCGGTGGAAAGTACTCGGGCGTGCCGCAAGAGGTCTTGCGACGGTTATTCGGGTCGTGCACGGACCAGCCGAAATCCGCGAGCTTGATGTTGTTGTGGTGATCGAGCAGAATGTTCTCGGGTTTGATGTCGCGGTGCAGAATGTGGTGCTGGTGCATGTACAGGAGCGCCTCGCCGAGCTGAGCGACGTAACGGGCGGCGGTCGGCACGGGAAACACCTTGACGCGGTTCAGCTCGCTGTACAGCATGCCGTTGCTGCAGGGCTCCAGAACGAGGTAGATGTCGCTGTCATCGTAAAAGTACGCGTACGTGCGCAGCAGATACTTGTGGCGGGTGTTGAACGCAATCTCAATCTCGCGCCGAAGCTGGCTGATAATGTCGAACTCGGCGAGTTTCTTGATGGACAGTTTCTTGATGGCGACAAGAAAGTTACTCTTGCGCGCGGAGGCGAGGAAAACATCGCCGTAGTTGCCTCCGCCCAGCTTGTGCAAAAGTTGGAAGTCGCTGATTGACCACTTGTTCGACGGAGCAGGCGGCGCCACAATGTAGTCGTCAAGGACGCGGTCCTCAGGACCCACTTCGGTCGTCATGGTTTCTAGTGGACGGCGAGGGAAGCGTGTGGGTGTGCTGAATATCCACGCCTTTCAAAGGGAAAGGAAGAGGTGGGGAAAAAAAAGGTGCTTGGATTTGTAAATCTAAATGTTGCGGTTTGTGCGTTGAGTGGTTCTGTGCCACTGATGGAGAGCAAGAAAAAAAAAAGCCAACCCAACAAAAGCAGGAGGAGTGACACGGTACGAGAGAAGGCGAGGATGAACGGAACTATGCTAGCGCGACAGGTGGCATGTATGTTCTCTCATGCACGTATCAGATCAGAGCCGCGCAAAAGAGACAACTCAGCACACCAACACGTGTCGAGAGCAAGGCAGCGGATCGGAAGTCAGTGAGTGGGGTGCCCGTCTGCGTGTGGCTAGGTCCGTGTGCAGTGAGCTGGAAAGACGTAAGGTTGCTCCACACTTTGGAGTGGTCGTCGCATAACCGCATCAGTGATTTTCAATGGGGCCCAAATCTAACGTGGGGGAAGGGCCTGTCGCCGCGCAAAAAAAAAGAAAAAAAAAAGGGAGGGGAACCCGAAACAAAAGGACACTCACAAGAAGAAAAACAACAGGAAAATCTGCTCAATGGATGGTCAAGAGGACCTCTATGTAGGTGTAGGCACTTCAAAAAGTGCGAGTGCGCGCGGGTCGCACACACGCAGTGATGGATTAGAACAACAACAACAACAAAAAAGACAACAGAGCAGGCGGACTGTGTAGCTATACGAAGTTCGTCCGGAAGCGGCATAATTGTGTGCACGCGAGACGGAGAAGGCAACAGTGGACTCATGCAAAGAGCTGATCGAACGTGCGCTCCTCAATGACGGAAAAGGCGCCTTCACGGTCCTTGTGGACATAGTAGAAGCGCTCCAGCGTGTGTCCGCCCAAGGCCCGCACAAACTGCTCATCGTGCGTAATCACGACCAGCTGGAAGTGCTTGATCGAGCGACGGGCCTGGATCAGCTCACGGAGCGCTTCCGCGAGAGAGCGCGCGTTGTCCTCGTCCAGGTTGGTGGTGGGCTCGTCTAGGGCAAGGATGCCGCAGTCGCAGCAGAACGCCTCGCTGAGGGCCAGTCGGATAATGACGGACGCGAGCACCTTCTGGCCGGCGCTGCACCGCCCACGCATGTCCAGCTCGCTGTTGCCGCGCCGCATCACCACGCGGTAGCTGTAGCTGCGTCGTGCCGTCGTCGTCGTCGTCGTTTCGCTCTCCGAGTGGATCTCGACGGTGTCAATGTCGCTGCCGCGGTAGGTCTGCCTCCAGAGCTCGGCGATGATCTGATTGATCTGCGCAATCTTCTCCTGGTGGTACGACTGAACGGCCTTCTCCAGCGCGCCGTGGTACTTGTCAATATCCTTCACGGCGATCTCCGTCGTCTGCACCTTGAGAAACGTGGAGCGGTACCGCTTCTCAATGTTCTGGTACTTCTCGCTCGCGAGCTGGCGCTTGCGCTCATTGACGTCCTGCATCATCGTTTCCACGCTGCCCTCCTGTTGCGCCTGGATCTTGCCGAGCTTCGTGATCTGCGCACGAATGCGCTCGTGGAGCTGGTGCAGCGGTTCCTGCGCGGCGCCGTCGCCGAGAAGCCGCTCCACACTCTGGATGCGGCTGCCCTTGAGGCTGGCGAGGCTCGCCTTGACATCCGCCAGACGCCGCTCGTCGGCGCGCAGCTCGGCCTCGAGGCGCAGCACCTCAATGTGCCGCACCAGGTCCTGCTCGCGCTGGCGCTGGCCATCCACGACGGACTTGGCCGCCTCAATGTCGGCCGTGAGAGCGGCCGCGGTGGCCTCGTGGGCGGCGCACGCGGCTTCGAGTCGGCGGCACTGCTCGCGCTGCTCGTCCAAGCGCGGCGCGGCGTTGGCGCGGATGTACTCCATCACCGGCGGCACGAGGCGGTCCAGTGTGTCCAGCTGTCGCACGGCGGCGTCGAGCTTCTCCTGCGCGGCATCGCGGGTCTTGCGCTGCGCCGCCCGCATCTCCGCCAGCTGCGCGTCCGCGTGGCTCACCTCCTGTGCTTTGGTCTCGCGCGTCTGCTCAATCGCGTCCAGGCGGGACTGATGCGCGGCGAGCTCGCGGGCAAACCCCTCCAGCGCGTGTGTCAGGTCGGCCGCCTTGGCCACGGCCGCCTCTGCCTGGTAGAGCGCCTTCTGCGTGTCCTGTCGCTGCGCCTCGAGACGAGCGGCCTCGGCGGCCAGGCCCGACGAGTCCTCCACGCGCTGCGTCTCCTGGAGCTGCAGGCTGAGCTGGTGGTGCCGCTCCTGGGCCTCGTCGTGCGCGCGGGAGAGCTCCTCGTACGTGCTGGAGGCGGACGCGCCGTCCTCGCGCTCCAGCTCTTCCTTGACGCGCTGCAACTGCGCCTCGCGCTGCACGAGGCGGCGCCGCTCGTCCTGCACGCGGTTCTCGAGCAGCACGAGGCCGCTGAGTGCGTTCGCGACGTCGTTGAGCCGCTGACACACCACCTTGCAGTCGTCGCGGCGCAGCACGGCTTGGACGCGCTGGCGCTTTTGCACCTCGAGCTGTGCATCAAGATCGGCACGCGCCTTCTCCAGCGTGGGCAGCTTCGCGAGGAGGGTGTGCAGCGACTCCAGCGGGGCGAGCAGCTTCTCCAGCGCCTCCACGTGCGCGGCCGCCCTGTCCATTTCGGACTGCAGCGACGCCATCTCCTCAGGCGACGCCCGACGCTTCGCCTCGTTGGTCTCGACAAACTGGTGGGCCGCGTCCTCGGAGTGAAAGCCGCGCCCGCAGACCGCGCACATGTTCGACGTCTTGGCTACCTCTAAAAACTCGTCGTAGCACGTCGCGAGCGCCTCGAGCGACTGCTTCTTCTGCGTCAAGGACAGCACCCGCTGCCGCGCGTCGTGCACGCGCTTCTGAAACTGCAGCACTGTCGGCAGCGTTTTCTCGTCGCCAACGGCGGACTCGCACGCGTGCTGCAGGCTCTTCGCCTGCGCCTCCATCTCCGCACTGTCCTCAGCGAGCATGGACCGGCGCTGCTCGGACGCCGCGACGGCGCACTCGAGCGTCTCCAGAAGTTGCTGTGCGGCGACGAGGTCGCCCTCGCGTTGTTGCCGCGCGCGGAGCAGGTCGCTGGCCAGCTCCGCGGCACTGTGGCCACGGGACACGGCCACGGAGAGGGAGGCGAACGTGGGCACAATGGACGTGTCCAGCTCGCGCTGAAGGGACTCCGCGTGCTCCTGGACCTGTTCGCGCAGACCGGTCAGCTCTGACTCGCCGCTCGCGTAGTGCTTTCGCTTTGCCATGTCCTGCCTGAGGCGCGACATGGTGCTGTTCTCGGCGCTGATCTGGTCGAGCAGAGCGCGGCGCTGCTGGCCGACGTCGTCCTGCTGCAGCAGGGCCCGCTGCGCCGCCGCCCGTGACTCCAGAGCCGCGAGCTCCGTCTGTAGCTGCGTCACCCGCGCCTCGCAGCCGGCGCGACCGCCGAGTGCCGACAAGGCCGCCGTTGTGTCCTCCACGCGGCGCTGTGTAGCGGCGCGCTGTCCCGTCAACATCTCCGCCTCCTTAGCCGCCGCGTCCAGCTCACGGAGCAGTGCGTGGCGGCTGGCCTCGACAGCGCGCACGTCCGCGTCAGCCGTCTCCACGGTGCTCTGGAGCGCCTTGCGGCTGTCGTGGACGCCTTGCTGGGCCTTCTGCAGGACGCGGGACACGCTGCGCTCGTCGACGCTGTCCTCGGAGATGACGAACTCGTCGGAGATGCCGGCGAGCGTGCTGCGCAGCTCGGCACTGCGGGCCGTGTGCTGCTGCTGGGCGAGCTCCAGGCTGTGCACGAGTGCACGACACTGAAAGAGCGCCTCGGTCTGCTGGCGCTGTGTGTCCTGCGCGCTGCGGAGCTGGGCGGTCTTGCTTTCACGGTCCTTCTCTGCGCGGAAGGCCTCCGTGGTGAGGTTACGCCGCATCTCCTCGAGCTGCTCCAGCGTGTGCGACGGCGACGCGGAGAGACCGGCGCGGCGCTGCTCGCACACGCGGCGCTTCTCCTCCATCGCCCCCTCAATCACGGCCGCCTCGTGGTTGAGGCTGGTCACGTTCTGTGCGACGTTGTCGAGCGCCGCCGCCGCCGCCTCCAGCTCGCGCAGCTCGGGATCGATGTTCTTGTTGCGCGTCTGAAACGCACGCACTTGCTCCTCCTTAAGGTCAATCTCCTTCTCAAGTTGGACGGCCTGCTCGCGGTGCTCACGGAGGGCCATCAGGTTGACCTCGTGCTTCTTCTGCTGCTTGCGCAGCTCCTTGCTGTTCTCGCGCAGGCGATCCAAGGCGAGCACGTAGCGCGTCGCGGCGAAGATGTCGTCGAAGATGAGCTTCAGGTCCTTGGGCGGGGCCAGCGGCCAGTTCGCGTTCTCCTGGTGGCAGAACACCACGTGCTCGAGCACCGCCGGGGACACGCCGAGCATCTCGGGCACGACGCGGTCCACGTCCATCGCGCGGTACGTGCTCGACACAATCTTACCGCTCGCCTTGTCTTGGTAGGCGACGGTGTTGTCGAGCGTGGTGAACGCGACGCGCTTGCGGTTGCGCGCCGCCTGGAACGAGCGGATCACCTGCATCACCTGTCCGCCCTTGCCGGTGAAGACGAGGCGGATCTGTGCCTTCACCTCCGACTCGCCCATTGTCTTTGGGTCGTACACAAACGAGCTCTTATCGACGCCGCTGCCGGGCGGCATCGAGCCCGTGCAGGCGTTGAGCAGGGCCTCGATGATGGTGGTCTTGCCGGCACCATTTTTGCCGAGGATGACAGTGAGTGGCTTTTGGAACGTCACCGTTTGCCGATTCGCCGGGTTCGGATCAAAGCTGCGGATACCGCAGATCTGAAGTTGTTCAATGCTCGTCATTCAAGTGATGCGTCGCCGTCGCCGTGTGTATCTGTTTTTTTTCTTTTTTAGTCTATTGTAGGGGAAAGGGCCGCACGCGCGCGGAGGGAGGGTTAAATATGTCTATCTGGGCTTTCTTGATTTCGTTGTTCTTCTGTATTCACTGAACTGACCAGTCGAGACACTGAAAAGGCCGTTATTGAAGAAAAGGAGGGAGGTGAAAGGGAGGGGGGGACGAATGCATTCCAAGTGGAGAAAACAAGGGGGCATCGGGGACTGTGAGGGGTCACCAGTGCAATGAAGGAACACGCAGACTGGTCACGGCAGGTGTGAAGGACCCTGAACGAAGGCCACACAGAACATGTGTGCCATACGCACGAGGTCTCACACCACGCTGCGGTCTAAGCGATGTCGAATGCCGTCGTGGTGACATGGAAGAAAAGAAGCCACGCACTATTTCGCTTCGTTCTTCCCGATGCCAGAGGCGAGTAGTTTCGCAGGGCTGGTGTGTGTTTCGTGCGCACACTGACTCAGCTGGGGCTATATTTTTTTCTTGTGTCTGTGTGGGTGGGTTTGTTTGTTTTTATGTGTGGGGGAAATGAAGAAAACAAAAAGAGAAACGGTGTACCCAAGGGAAACCAAAGACTTCCCTTCGGCAACCTTTCAACACAGAAAGTGCATTTCAATCACTTTACTTCTTGCTGGGGCGGAAGGGCACCTTGGAAGTGTAGCGAATCTTGCGCTTCTCCACGGGGCGGGCACGCACGGTGCGGCTGTGAATGGCGCAAGCAATGCAGAAGCGCTGCTTCATGTACAGCTTGGGCATGGGGAACTCCTTGCTGTACACGGGGGACGCCTCCGCGACATCTCGGGCGGAAGCGGCATCCAACATGCGGCGGACGACGAAGCGACCGACGGCCTTGTCCTTGGGGGTCAGGCGACCGCAGTTGAAGCAGTGCACCGGCTTGACGCGGCCGCGGCTGCTCGGGGGCTTGGAACGTCCGTGATTGCGGCGCTTGGTCGTCATTTTTCTCGCAAATGAGTTTTCCGGTTGAGTTCTATTGTTGTGAGAATAATAATAATAATAGTAGTAGTGTGGGTTGTGGAACGCAGAGGACAAAATGCACACGCAGATATGTGTGTGTGTGTGTGTGTGTGTGTGTGTGTTTGGTTTGGTTTCACACCAGGAGCCGAAAGGAGGCGGTCGGGGGAGGGAGGGGAAAAGTGAGAGAGAGGGATAGTCAGAGCATGGTTTTTTGGGGGGTCAAGGGGACCGTGGGCCTGTCGACTGAGCGTGCTTGGCACTTGTCCACTTGTCCAGTCAGAACAAGGACAAGAGAATGTCACACACGCCGGGGAACCCTCTAAAGAAGAGTGCCGGGGACAGTTGGTGTCCCCACGGCAGGCCGGACCCTTTAATGTTCTGTTGTTTATTGGTGAGTGCTGTCATTGGTGATGTTACCATATTTTTTTCTGTTTCAACTTAGGGATGCCTTTTAGGGAGGAAGGGCACAAAGAGCACGGTCTTGTACACGGTTCGTTCAGCGGTGAACCCTGGATAGAATAGGGTGGTGGGAACACACGTTTGCGAACAGAGCGACCATGCTGCTATGTCTCTTCTTTCTCACTATTCCTGGTTTCTCCTGCTTCTGATCGAAAGCAGCAAGAACCGGGGAGGCGATGAAGTCCCTATTCCACATGACTGGTGGTACGATCACCGTGCGCTGCTTCTTCTGCTTTGTGTCTTGCTTTTATTTGCCTTTTTTTGTTTTTCTTAGCTGTTTAGCAGAAGCGAAAGCAAGAGTAGACGCACGGTGTCGATTACTCCAACACGGTTTTGATTAAAGTTTCACTTGGTGTGTGTGTGGTGTTCACATGTCTCTCTGTATCCACGTGTATGTGTGTGTGTGTCCTTGCGTGCCTAACCAGCTCGTGTAGAGTTACACGGCAGCTCCCAAAAAAACGAATATCGACGGGAAGCACAGAGCACGATGGCGATTGATTTGAAGAGGACGAAAAGAACATGTGGCCGAGGAAACATGGAAAAAAAATGAGGAGTAAAACAAAAATATGCGAGAAGGGAAAAGAAACAAGTACCAGCGACGAGAACCAGTAACAACATGTCAACGGCATCACCAAAACTAGTGCGTCCTTGATGGCTGCCGTGCTTTCCACAAGCGCCAAGACAATGCACAAGACAAAACTACAGCAAACAAAGGTGCCACCTCAATTGAAGTTGGCCAAGGGAAAGCACAAAAAAAGATCCGAACAGGAGATAGTGGCAGAGCATACACGAGAACGGGGATTCAGCGAGAGGATGGGGAGGAAAAGAAAAAACGGCGCTGGGCTATTAGGCTTCTACTGTAACAGAAACAAAACGACAAAGTAGCCACAGCATTTATCTGATGAACTCGCCTGCGTGCCGAAATAGACGCACACACAGAGACGTTCTCCTTTGCGTTCTTCCCTCCTTCCCCTCTCACTCATCTTGTCATTCTTTCTATTTTCCTCTGGCCACCGTTTGGTCCTCGTCTGTTTGTTTGTTTGTTCTATCCCGCCTTCTCTCTCACACACACAAGCACACATCATCTCTGTCAATACACTTGTCCCTCGTACTATGCGGTCGAAAAAGGAAACAAAAAAAAAACAAGATGCAATACTGGTGAGGGGAGAAAGAGGCGGTGGTGCCAGCGCGTGCTTCGGTGTCGCGGTATAGCGACAGCTGGAGAGGGGAGCTTAGTCACGCGCGTCACCAACGCCGTCTTCGTAAATGCCGAAGATCGCTTCGCCCTCGGCGAGGCACGGCGAGTCGTAGACCTTGATGATGCGCTGCTCGCCGCGGCCCTTGCGCAGACTGAGGCGCGTGGTGGAGGCGTGCGCCATAATGTGCCCGCCAATCGGCTTCTTGGCATCAGCCTGGAACATTTGGGCGGAGCCGTCCACATTGGCCACCACCTGGTTCGTCACGACGACCGCGACGCCGTACTCCTCGGCGAGGTTGTGGAGGGAGCGGAGAAACTTGCCCAGGTGCATCTGACGCGCGGCGAGCTCGTTACGTCCGCTGTAGTCCGTGCGGTACAGGGCCGTGGCGGAGTCCACAATGATGAGGGCAAAGCGGTTCTCTGCCATCATGGCGGAGGCCTGAATGAGGAGCTGCTGCTGGTGGTCTGTGTTGAAGGCCCGCGCGCAGGCCACGTTCGCGAGCACGTCCTGCGGGTCCAGCTTGTATCGCTCCGCCACCGCCACGAGACGCTCAGGGCGAAAGGTGCCCTCGGTGTCCACGTAGAGCGCCATGCCCTCCGCCCCACCTTGGGAGATGGGCAGCTGGCAGGTCACGCAGAGCGTGTGGCACAGCTGCGTCTTGCCGGTGCGGAACTCGCCAAAGAGCTCCGTGATGCTGCCTGTCTCCACACCGCCGCCGAGCATCTTGTCCACCTCGCGGCTGCCGGTGGTGACCATGATGATCTCCTTGCGGGCCTCGTGGTAGGCCACGGCGGAGGTGAAGCCCATCGGCACCAGCTTGGCGCACTCGGCCATAATCTTCTCCGCCTTGTTCTCGCTGATGCCCTTCACCTCGAGGACCTTCTTCTTCGGCGCGTACGCGACAGACTCGACCGTGTGGAAGCCGTACTCCATCAGCTTCTTGATGTCCGAGGTGGCCACGCCGTAGTTCTCGAGCACTTGGATCACGCGGAAGCCACCGGCCGCGTCGGCCTGCGGGGCCTGCTCCACCGCCTCGGCCTGCTGCTCCACCTGATCCGGCTGGCTCTCGACCTCGACCTCCTCCACGGCGGCCGCACGTCCGCGTTTCTTGGCACGATTGCGGGTCTGCATGGTTACACGTGCAAGCTCTCTCAAGCAAGCAAAGCCTCACAAAACGAGAAAGAGAGCGGAAGGGAAAGAAGGAGGTGACCGAGCAAAGTGGCGAGTCAAGAGCGAAAAAAAAATGAAAAACGAGGCGCAAACGAAACGAAAAAAAAAGGGAAGGAGCGAGTGTGGCAGCTGTCGCTATGCGGTCGGATAAACAAAAGAGAAAACGGGTAGGGAATACAATCAGCGCGATGGGCGTGTTGGAGTGGATGCACTGAACGGTCGGCGCTTGGCAAAGTAGAGCAGTGAAAACAAAAAGAAAAAGAAACATCACGTGGACAAATGGAGCAAGAGAAACGGGAAGAAGTGGAGGGAGAGGAAGTGGAGAGTGCGACGAGTGTGCTGACACGCCGGATTATGTGAGTTCGAGGTACCAGCCCGCGAGTGAGTATACCCAACGAGACGAGTATGCAGAAAAGAGTAGAAAAGCGGACACCGAGTGCTGCGACAGCATATTCTGTACGATGCTGTCAGTACCGATGTTTTGCATTTACTTTGCAAACGGGGTGTGATGTAGAGAAGGCACATGGTGGAGAATGAAACCCAAGACAAAAAAAAGACAAGTTAGTGAAACGACGGTGATGTTGAGGAAGATGGCATCCTTGAAAGAAAAAAAAGGAAAACTTCTTGTTTATCCTTTTTGAAGGAGGACGATAAAGAAAAAAAAACACAATCCAGAGTTCACGTTTGTGGCGAATGGAGCCAGGTGGCTGAGAGAGGGGTCCACGTGGTCACGACGTCAAATGCGTGTAAAGCTGCGATAAAACTCACCGCACACGAGGCAGTACCCTCCGGAGGCGAACTTCATCGCGCAGGTCCGGCAGAAAACAGGGCACCGGCACGAGTCTGTGGCAAAAACAATCGGGTTCTTCTTGCACTTGAGGCACATGGTGTTCTCCTCCACCTCATTCCGCTTCGGGCTTCGCGAACGGCTGGCCTGTCGCTGCTGAGTGTTGGCCTTGTCGCGGTCGTCGCTGCTGCTGCTGGACGTGTCTGATGAGCTGCTGTCCGTATCTGACCTCGGCAAATACGACAAGTCCACGTACGACATCGTGCGCGTGTGTCTGCGCGGGGTGAAAAAAAAAAAAAAAGAAGTAGTGGGAAGCTGTTTTGAATGGATGAAGTGCTGGTGTCAACGTCAAAGAAGGTGCTAGCGATGGTTTGCCAGTCGCGCAAAGGTGTGGTAGAATGTCGGGAGAAAAGAGAAGGATGTCAGAGAGAGTGAGAGTATACGCATGTGTGGGGGGAACTCAGTAGTTGGCGAGAATAGTCAGGGCGTGCCGCCACACCGCACGGTCGGTGAGCAGGGGCTAAGGGGATACGCCAACTCTGTGTCTGCACGACCCTGGAACACTGCACGCAAGTCAGTACACGGTGGTCCGACGGCGATCTGCCGATGAGCGTCGTCTCATATATGTTTTTTTTTTTTTGTTTACAATGGTTTGCTTTTGAATGTTGTGGGCTGCATGTGCCAGGAGGCTGTCTTTGAGACTCACGTACTCAGAACATTTTCTTTCTTCATGGCCTCGGCTTGACATGCGGAGTACATGTGCATATAGGTGGATGTCACAGAGAATAAAAAACACTGGCATACGTTCGATAAAGGGAAATAGTGGGGAAGAAAAAAAAAAGACCGACAGGAAAGGAGGAGGGGTGCGAAATCGCACTGCGAGTCAAAGAAAAACAAAACGCCTTGGGCGGTTGTTGTTATTTGGTTGTTTTTGATGCCATGGGCACACCAGTACTTCTGAGAAGACCCTTCGAAGGACGTCCTCTTGCTCTGACGTTTTCTAGTCACGCAGCTTCTGCAAGTTGCCGTAGAGTTCGCCGCAGACCTTGCACTTGCCCCCGGAGGCGCACTTCATCGCACACTCGCGGCAGAACAGATGGTGGTGGCACGAATTTGTCTCGTACTCGATCGGCTTCTTTCCACACTTCAGGCACACGGTATTCTTCTTATCGCTCTTGCCTTCCTTCTCCGCCGAGGAGCGGGAGGATGTAGAGGACGAGGGTGACGACATTGTTCCGGTGTTGTGCACGTGCGTGGGGAGTGACTCTGGTAGGGTTGATCGCGTTAGATGGTTGATGTGTGAATTCTTGTGTGTTTTGCTTTCATGTTTGCCAGGGTGACAACGCAGAGAGAGAGAGAGGGGGCGATGATACTTCAGCTGAAAAGGGTGGGCATGGCTTCGGTTTTGCAAAATGCTACGCTCAAAGCACGCACAAGCAGACGTATCCACCTGACGAGCAGCGAAGCGAGAAGATCAGTGGGGCAGCATGCCCAGTAGGCAGGCGCACGGTGTAGAGACACGACAACCACGCGCGTGACGAGAAAGGCAGCTCAGGTGACACTTGATGAAACCGTTGCTCGCTTTCCCCAAATGCATGCAATTCAACTACAGTTGGGAGTGCTTTTGTTGTGTTGTTTTTCCTTTTGCGTTGAGCCACACATTCCTGTGGAAAACGAGTGCGAACAGGCACACACACAAAAACAAAATGAGTCAGCAATGGCGACGTGAACACACATAGATGAGCGTGTCACCAGGAGGGATGAATGAAGAAAGAAAGTGGGACAAACCCGAGAAGAAAAAAAAAAGCAAGGAACACGGGGCTGGCAGGCTGTGTGGCCGCACAAGGGCATGAAAAAATGGTGATGAGAAAAGAGGGGGCACCTCCATGGCAAGCGCCTACTGGAGCTGAGTGCGGTACGCGCGGCGCTTCAAGTCTACCGTGTGCATCAGCTTCGCACGTGCGCGGTACTCGTCCAAGGCTTTCTGGAACGACTTGCGGTCTGTCGAGTACGCTCCGAGCGCCTTCTTCCCCAGCTGGGTGCACTCGGTTGAGAGCGTGCACACGTCGTCGTCGAGCGTTCGCAGGAGAGCGTCCGAGGACGCCACCGACACGAGCAGGGAGTTGCTGCTGACGGACTGCAGTTTTTCTACCTCGTTGCCGAGCTGCTCCTGCATGCGGCGCACCTCCTTCTCCAGCTTTTCCACATCCGGGCGGAGGCTCACATTCTCGTTCGCCACCCGCTCCACCTCTGCAATAGTCTGCCGACTGGCGTCGCGCATCGCCTTGATCATCGGCATCTGGTAGCAGTACGCGTCCAGGCAGTTGGGGTTGGTCGAGATGTCCTGCAAGAGCCGATCCGTCTCAGAGGCGAGCTGCACGGCGACAGCGGACATCGTCGGCGGCGCGATCGGGCCCCAGCGATCGGCCGCGTGTTGAAACGCGTTCCGGACAGCCTCCAGGAGCGTGGAGCCCTTCGGATCCCACTGGTAGGCGGGCAGCTCCGTCGGGTTGATGTTCGGAGGTGTGATGGGAACCTGGTGAAAGCAGTACGGCATGGTGGCGACCGGCGCGCTCTTGGGAAATGAGGCCGGGAGCTTGATGAACAGGGTGAGGTCGTACACTGTCGCCGCGCTCAGCTTGATGCTGTGATCTACCTTGAGCAGCAGCTCCGTGGAGGTTTCCTGAATCGTCGTACACGACGGAAATGCCGCGCGCAGGTTGCTCAGCTGGGTGTTGCGATCCTGGGACATGGCAAGGTAAATAACCAAGGAAGAAACAAACAGAAGAAAAAAAAGAGAAAGAGAAAGAGGACGAAAGTGCTGATCGCGAAGGCACAAATCGAGTGGACGCGGTGGCACCAAATAGATACTTGACGGAAAGGGAGACGTGCGCAGAGTTTTCATGGGGGTGACGAGGGAGAGAGAAAGTGCATGTGAAGAAGAGTAGGGGTGAATCAAGAGATGGGCACGGTGCGCACACGGTAAAACACGCTGGCGTTGAACGCGTAAAAGGAAACCAGACACACGCACATCTGCCGTCCTCTCGCGCCGTGACCTGAGTGGACGGGAACATTAACGTGTGGCGCTTACCTCCTCATACGCCTCAGTCGACCTGTCACGGTCAGAGGAAGAATCGGAAGGAATGCGAAGTCGGCTTGTTCAACGCTGACGAGAGACGGCGTGTTGGCCGTAGGCCGAGCCTTGATGTTTGCTTTATTGGTGTTTGCTTGCTTGCGTGTGTCTCGGAAGAGAAAGAGGACGGTGTCGTCCGTGAAAACTAAGGGGTGGAAAAAGGGGGAAAAAGAACGAAACAACACAAAAATAACAACAAAAAAAACGGAGGAGGAATCAAAGGACCGCGCACCACTAATGTATGTATGCTTGCTGAGTAGACGACCAGCGTCTGTGAGTGACCATTTCGGAGGAGAGCGCAATAGAGGGGAGGGGGGGGGGGGCTCCATCGGCGGCTCGCATCTGACACTACAACGGCGTCTTGCTTTCCGCCGTCCCCGATGTTGTCGATGGCTTCAGGGCGAGGCGTGTCTTCTTGCGCGTACTGCTGAGCTGCTGCTGCTGAAAGCGAACGACGGAGTCCATCGTCACACCCGCGACAGGCGAGATGCAGGACGAGCTGCCGTACGACGGCATCGGCGACACGCGATGAAAGGCGTCGCCGTTGCGGCCGAGAGGCGGCGGTGGCATGCCCCGCAGGCGCGCCGCGGTGCTGGGCTCGACGAGCTGTGAGGCAGCGTGGTCGACGCCGTCCCGAGTGAAGTGGAGCGGGGACGGCTCGGCGCTGGGGGTGTCTGTGCGGGAGCGCTGCACCATCAGCAGGTCGTCGAGGAGCTCCGCCCGCTGCCGATGGAGGCCCGTGTCGGAGCTGAGGGAGGGGCTCGTGTTGTTCGACGCCGGCAGCGGGGGCAGTGCCGGCGGCCCGTCCTCGTCGTCCTCATCGACGGTGTTCACGGTGCTCGCGAGCGCCATGGGCGAGAGCGTGGGCGCCTGTGCGAGCGGCGGAGGTCGGCGCAGCTTCGGCTGCGGGCGGCGCCCAAACTGCCCCGGTGCGTACATCGATGTCGGGCCGCCCTCCGCGCCGGTGCCCACGTCCGCGTCCGGCAGGCCGGAGGCGCTGAGTTGGCTGCTCGCCAGGAAGGACAGCTCGCCTGCGGCCCCGCCAGGCAGGCGCAGAGGCCCGAGAGGCGAGTGCCGCCGCGCGCGAAACACCATGGACCGCGCCTTGGTGTCCTGTGGCACGGTGAAGTGCGTGGCGTTCGCCGAGGACGCCATGGCCGAGGTGATCCCGACGCCTCCCCCCGCACCACTCGCCCCACCCTCAGAGGCCCCACCGGCGGCGTGCGGCGGCGACGCGAGCGGGGGCACCGCCGGCAGCGAGAGGCTCGCGACGGAGCTGTTGTGCAGCGAGTCGGAGGAGCGCCGCAGATTGGTGTGGCTGTTGTACCGCTGGTGCCCGCCACTGACCTCGTCCAGCGCGCCGTCCGTCGGCGACGCCAGGTGCGACGTCCGCTGGCCGTGCCGCCCGACGGACGGGGGCAGCACGCGGTTCGCTCGCTCGTCGGCCTCCGGCCTGTGACCCGCGCGGCGACGCACCGGGGCCTCGGTGAGCTCGTCGCTGGGCGGCGGGGACTTGGCGACGCGCTCGCTGCCGCTGCTCGGGGGATGCGACTCGGACGTCGCCGGGGCGGCAGCGAGAGCGGCGGCGGCGCCTGGGACGGCGGTGCGCGTGGACGCGCGGCGGGCGCTCGTGGTGGGCGATGGGATGGGCAGCAGCTCCTCCAGCGACTCCACCGGCGCGACGGCGCAGGTCAGGGTCTCAATCTCGCGCAGCAGGCGGGGCTTCTCCTCGTGCGAGGGCCGCTTCGCCTTCATCACGGTGCGCCGAAAGTCGGGAGAGCCGTGGCGGCTGGTGCTGGCGCCGGGGCGTGTCGCGCGCGCCGACCCGTACGCCGACCGCGAGGTCAGCGCCGAGCTGTTCACGGCGCGCTTGCCGCTCTGGGCGGCCTTGGCACCGGCGTGCGCCTTGCTTGTCGGCTTCGCGCCGCCATTGTGGCTGCTGTTGGTGTCGCGCGGCACGAGCGGAGGGCCGTCCGCGAGGGAGGACGTGGCCGTGGTGGCGGCGGGCGGTGGCCGAGAGTGCTGCGACTTGCGCTTGTCCGGCGTCGTCTCGCGCCGGCTGCTCTCGTTCGTGGGCAGTTCCCTTCGCTGCGCCCACGCGTTGCTCCGGACCGGGTCCACGCCCTTCTGGTGCACACGCGACGCGGAAGCGTAGCGTGCGAGCGTGTACGGCTCGCGCGGCTCTGGATGGCGGCGCGGCTTCTGGGCACCGTCGTGGGACGTCTCGTGTGAGTGGCGCGTGAAGCGTGCTGTCGGGCCGGAGGCCGAGTTGGTGGACGTGTTGAAGGGCTGTGGCAGCTCACGGAGAGAGGCGGCCGCGGTGTCCAGCGCCTCCAGCGCCGGCATCCTGTCCTCGGCGCGGGCGTCGGGTCGGCGACCCTGCTTCTTTGTCGCACGGCCGGTTCCGATCGACGCCTCCTCCACGCCACTCTCAACCAGCCTGACCGCGGTGTCTACCGTCCGCACAGGCGACGTTGTTTTCCGCTCAGGCAGTCGGCGGCGTTGGCGCTGGCCACTGTCGTCGCTGTGCTGCCGTGCCAGGCTCGCCGCACCCACCGAGCTGGCGAGCTTTTTGGAGCGGGCCGGAAGCACCGCGGCAGGGGTCGTCACGGCGTCCTGCGCGATGCGCGGATTCGGCGACTCGTCGGGCGGCAGTTGCGACGGCGTCCGCACCGGTGTCAGGAAGGACGCTGAGGACGTGGACGGCGACAAGGAGACCGCGCGGGCGCTTGTGGTGGTCGCCGCTGACGTCGCCGTGGCAGCCAGGCGCGCCACCTCCTCCGGTTCGTCCCCTTCGTCCTCCTGCTCCTGATCGTCCAGTGTGTCGGAGCTCGGCTGGCCCGCCGTGAACGCGCTCGTCTCGCGCGATATCGGGCTCCCTGCGGCGCTCTGGAAGTGACGTCCTGCCAGGCTGGCAAAGAACGTGTGTGTCAGCGCCTCCTCCACCGAGACGCGGCGGCTTGCGCTCGGCGAGAGCAGCTGTTCGAGCAGGTCCACGCCGTCCTCCCCGACACGGTCCAGAAAGCGGTCGCGGAGGTAGTTGGTGTAGGGCCGTGACGACGACGCCGAGGACACGGGGCGGAGCGGGTTCTTGTTCTTCGGGTTCTTCAGCTGCGCGGGCAGGACGCCGCCACACCGCTTGCGCACCAAGGACTGGTACTGCTTCGGGAAGGGTCCCACGCGTGTCTGGATCAGCGACAGCTGCTCCAGCTCCGTATTCCCGGGCAGCAGCGGCTGGCCGTCCGCGGCCTCGGCCATAATGGCCCCGACCGCCCACACGTCGACCGCGAAGTCGTACTGTTGCATCCCGAGCAGCATCTCGGGGCTGCGGTACCAGCGCGTGGCGACGTAGTCGGTCATGCAGTCCTGGTGCTGGGCGAGCACGAGCTCGTCGAGCGTGGGCAGCGTGTGCGTGCCGGCCGGGGTGCGCGGCGCGCGGCGTGGCCCGTCCGAGTCGTCCGACTCGCTCGCTGCCGCGACCTCCGGCTCGGCGGGGTGGCGTGTCGACCACCGGTGCAGGGCGGGGGAGGCGGAGCGGCTGCTCTGCGTCAGCGTGATGGGCCGCGAGAAGCCAAAGTCGCACAGCGTGGCGGCGCCGTCGTCCTTGATGAGGATGTTCTCCGGCTTCACGTCGCGGTGCACGATACCGTTTGAGTGACACGAGCGCAGCCCCAGCAAGAGGGTGAAGATCAGCACGCGCAGGCTGTCCACCGACAGGCCGTCTGGTTGGCGATCAAGGACGTCGAGGAGATTGCGCGGTACGTTCTCCATCACGAGGAAAAGCGTCCCCTTCTCTTGAAAGGCTTCGAGAAGCTGAACAACGTATGGCTCTCCCTTGAGCAGCTGCTGAACGCGCAGTTCGCGCAGCATGGTGCAACGAATGTACTCGTTCCCATGTGCTTCCTTGAAACGCTTGACCGCAACAATGCGGTTGGTGCGCGTGTGTCGGCATTTAAAAACAATGCCGTACGTCCCCTCACCTATTGTTTCTAGTAGTTCGTACTTGTCCATTTACCGAACAGCATGAACAGAGATCGGGGGTGGGAGGTAGGAAAGAGGGAAGTTGGCGAAGGTGGTGAAGTAGTAATGACACGTCAGCTAAGCAATCAAAAAGCAAAAAGTAAAGAAAATGAGGTGAAGAAGCGAGTTCCGCCGCGATGTTAACTAGTATTTAAATAGGAGGAATAAGGCGAACGGAAAAAAATGCGCGCGTGTGTGTATATATATGCGTTTGTGCTCGGATTGACAAGAGAGCAATAAAAAAAAAGAAAAAGAGAGAAAAAAAAGGTGTCGATTGCAATAAAGTAGTTGCCACTTCAACAGTACAACTGCTGCCTTTTGTTGCTTTGAAAAATCGGTGCTTCTTCGGTTATGCACAAGGTCGTTCAGGTCTAGTCTCTTCTAGGGTGGTTTGCTTCGCGTGGGGGGAGGTTTAGTCCTTGAACTTTTTCTGCGTTGTCGAGTCAAACTGCCAGTTGTGGTATTGGCGTGTTGTTGGTTCTGATGCGAGCTTCCAGTGGCGCGCTCTAGTCTAGGGGGTAAAAGGGAAGGGAGAAAGGAAAGCGAAATGTGCACCAACAGGAATCAAAACAGCGATTCGATCGCGCTGGTTGAGTGAGAGAAGAAAGTGAACGAAGAAGAAGAAGAAGCAGATTCTAAAAATACAAAAGCGCGTTGAGGGCAACGAAGCAAATCGGGGTGAGAGAACAAAAAAAAAAGCACAAAAAACGAAGAAAAATAGTGAGGCAGAAAGATAGCTCTGCGCTGAGCACAGGGAAGACAAAAGAAACAAGTGAGCGTCTAAAGTAGAATTGAATCGAGCACGAAAGGCAGTGAGACGAGTGGATGCGGCAGGGCCGTTCCAATCGCTGTTCAGACGTCGCTCTTCACGGCGCTCACGTGTACTTTTGTTTTGTTCTCGATTCTGGTGGTCGAAAAAAAAAATCGATCCATAAGATGGGGAGGATATCGTCATCAATGGAGTGGCAGATGGGAAAGCGTGGGGTGGGAGGAGAGAAGATCTGTGATGTGTGTTCAAAAAAGAGAAAGAATCAACGTACTTGTGGAAAGTTGGAGCAGCGCGAGCGCGCTCGCGTGCTGAGAACGACCACGGTGAGATCGTTGAGTCATCGAAGAAATGGTAAACACGTTCAGAGAGAAGGAAAGATACGACGGTGTGTCACGAAACAGATGCGGCACCACCAACGTGACTGGTTCACGGGCTACTGGTTGGGCATACTGCACGCACTTTTTCCGTGTTGTCATCGCTTTTTTTTTTTTCTTTTTTTTGTTCTTCTTTTTGCGTTCGCCTTTATTGAAATTGTCGTGTGTGTGCGTATGTTGGCAAATCCACCAAGCAAGAAGAATTTTTGAGAGAGTCACTCGAGAGGAGATACAGAAAAGAGAGACGGGGAAACACTTGTGGTATACTCAGTACAGTAGGAAACCAAAACAAAACAGAAAAACGGTGAAGGGTGTAAATCTAAGAGGGAAAAAAAAACGGACGGGGAAAAACAACAACAGGGAGACGGAGACACACAGTCACCATTCTGCCATGTGGTTACGGCGACTGGTACTCGCTGGTCGGTTCCTCGAGGTCGCCAAAGCTTTCGTCGAAGGCGGACAGCTGGGGAAGAAGAACGGCGCGACGCGGCGGGGGTGTCACGGCGCTCTCGGTCATCGCCTCTTCCTCATCGAGGTCCTTGAAGGCCAGCTGAAGTCGCGTCGCGGTTTCCTGTACGGCCTCTGAGAGGCGGCTGCCGCACAGCGCGGTCGAGCGTGCGCTGATGGTGCCCTCGTCAGACTGGAGCCGTTGGTGCGCGTCGAGGGACATGACTTTGCCGGTGAAGGGGTCGAAGGAGGTGTTGCCGAGGACGGCGAGCGGGTCGAGAGTGGCGTAGCTCATGACGAACGGCTCCGCCTCCTCCGTGATGGCGCTGCTGTCCGGCTCCTGCTGGAGGGTCGCGCTGGTCGTGGCGGTGCTGGGCTGGAGAGGCTGCGGTGGCTGCGGCTCGGGCTCCTCGGCCGCCCCTGGTCGCGTCGGCGAGTCGGAGCCGGACAGCAGGTGCCGGCTGGCGGGCCGGGGCAGTGTCTGGACCACCGGCTCCTTCGAGTCCGACGCCGACCGCGTTGCCATCACCGTGCGAGCCGTCGAGTGGGCGTGTGGGCCGTGCTCATCGGCGCCGCCGTCGGGCAGCGTGCGGCTCTTGCTCGCCTGCGCGACGGCGTTGGTCGGGGACGGAGAGATGGTCCAGTCCAGCTCGCCCTGCAGCGCCTTGATGATGTGCTGCTGGTGCAGAATGACCTCGCGCAGCTTCTGCGTCTCCGGGTTGACCGCAGGTGGCGACCGCAGCTCGGAGCGCACAGAGTGCTCCATCGAGGACGCGCGCGGCAGCGAGTTGCGCTGGCTCAGCTCACGCACAGCGTGGCGCAGCTCGTTGATCTGCACTTGCAGGTTCATCGCCTCGACCTGGCGGGCGGGGTCCGTGCGAGGGCCCTCGTGAGCGCGTCTGGTCGTGCTGGTGGCCTCTGTGGGCGAGTCCGTGTCCGCCGACGAGCTGGTCTTGGTGACGGTGGTTTGCTGAGCCTCCTCCAGGGCCCGGCAGTGGGCCTCCGACTCGTGGAGACGGCGCTCCAGAGCCTGGATGCGGCTGATGAAGTACGCCTTCTCGGCCTCGAGCTCGTCGACGCGGAGCTGGAGCTCGCTGACTTCCTGCGAGCGCGAGTGCGAGGCGGAGGGGTTCTGTGTCACGGAGCGGGTGGAGCGACCGGGCTCCACGGACGGCGCCTTGACCGCGCCAAGCTCCGCCGACGACGGAATGTTGGTTGACACGCGCTGCTGGAGCATGCTGGATGGCATACAGGAGGGGGGAAAAAAAAAGAAAGGAGGGAAAGGAAACTGTAACGTGTAGAGGAGGGCAAGGCGCAGCGAAGGGTGAAGTTCTAGTGGTTGAGGGGAATGACAGAAACAAAAAAAAAGAATCTATAGTCTGTCTGATGCCCTTCAGGTGCTTTGCACAGTGAAGGAGGAGGATGTTCATTCACATACACAGACAAAAGAGGGAAAAGGGTGAAGAGAGGAAAGGAAATGGAAGGGGTGAGTGGCGTGTTATTGGACAACATGAAGACAGTCACGGACAAGGCGCGGCGTTCAGTGTCTGTACGATCTCTGCAGGGGCAGAAACCGACACTCTCGTTTCTCACAGATGACAGAGCAGTTGTCCTGCACCTCGAGTGACGCACGCTGAGGCATACAGTTAAATTCAGCCTGTGAGTCGAGGAACGAAGCAGCAATGCGTCCTTGCGTAGTTCTTATTTTGTGGTTGTTAGTTTAACTTCTATTTTTTTTTCTTTGCCACATTGCGGACATGCACCACGTCGTCAGAGGGAAAAGAAAAAAGAGAGAGAGAGAGAGAGAGAGAGAGAGATGCCACACGAGGAGAAGGAACCTTCCCCATCCGCCATGACACCACATCGTGCCGTTTACTTGCGCTTGCGACCGCGCGTCAGGGGCTTCTTCATGTTCTTCTTCTTGGTCATGGGGCCAGAAGCGATCACAATCTTCAGCTTGGAGCGCTGATCCGAGGGGACACGGGCGGCCATGGCGGTTTCCACGGCACTGCTGTAGTTGGCACGCGCCTTGCTCTCCGTCGTGTGCTTCCTCTTCGTGAAGGTGGACTTCTTCTTGGACTCGCCCTGGTGCTTACGAACAGCACCGGAGCTCTTCCCCTTGGATTTGCCCCGCAGAACCTTTTGGACCATGGTGGCTACGCTGGATAGTTGTAGTTGAAGCTCAGTGACAAAAAAAAGCACTAAAAGACTGATGTCAAAGAAATCAAGATGGAGAGAAAGGGGACGAAAAGGGTAAAAGTGAGAAGCAGTCGTCATGATCAGCACTTTCACGCGTGTGAGTGGTCGTGTCGAGATTGGTTGGCAACTGAAGCACAGACCAGCAGAGCCTGTTTCAGCCCCCACCTATCTGCGCAGTCTGAACTTTGTGAGAAGAGCCAGAGTGATCTCAGCTACTTTGACGGTCCACCACGACACAGACTCTCGTCCGTGAACGCCACTCCATTGAGCGTTCGGCGTCCAACCGTGACACACGCCGGTCATGCGTTGTCAGTGTCTGGCTCTGGCATGGTATTCTCCATGGCTCAGCTCCGTCACTGTTGTTGTATTTGTTGTTGCTATTGAGTAACTGTAGACTTTGAGCACTCAATTACGTGTACATGTTTTTTCCCCCGCTCTTCGTTTCTTCTACAACGAACAAAAAAAAAACACAGAAGCAGAAGAAAGGAAGAGAGGGGAAAAGAAAAGAGTGAACCTGTCTATTTACATTCGCGATGCGAGAGAGATAGAAAAAGCAAAGCATACCAAATCGACACAAAGAGATGAACAAATCAAAACAAGACAAAAAAAAACAGCCATCACGGCTGGCTGACAAAGAGTGGAGAGGCAAACCAACCAACAGAGTGAGCGGTCTTGCAGTACGGTGCGTGTGTGTCACAGTGCGAGCCAAAGCACGGTGCCACTGACATGCACGCCTTTTGCGGCGTCACCAACAAAAACAAAAAGAATGACAGCCGCAATCCTCGTGGTTTGTCGCGCCTCCTTTTTTTTTTTTTACTTCGACGGTGTCAAGCTGTTCCGTGCACTTGCGCGCACGGAAACAAACAAACATACAAAAAAACAGAAACAGAAAGATCCTCAATAGTTGAGGGACACAATGCAGGCCACGCCGCGCTCAATCCAGTGCTCGGGCTCCACCGCCGTGGGAATCTCAATGGGCAGCACAAAGTTGGTCGAGTGACCAGTCGTGCTCAGCGTACCGGCGCGCGTGAGGGTCTTGTAAACAGGGCAGACGTAGTCGTTGGGGTTACGGGTGCGGTTGGGGATCGGGTCGAGGTGGATCGCAGGCATCTCCACGTACAGCTCCTTGGGCCGCGATTCGGCGAGCGAGCGGGTCGCGTCGTCCCAGCGGGCCCCTTCCATGAACAGGCCGTACACCAGCGCACCCTTGGTCGGCTTCGGAAGCGACGCCAGGTCGGCGCCGACCGGTTGCAGGACAAAGCCAAAGGAGATGGTGTCAATCGCCTTCTGCACCTGACGCGCGTAGTTTTGCAGCGTGCCTGTGAGGAACGCCTGGGGGAAGAAGAAGCCACCCATCCAGTACGCGGTCGGCGCACCGCCGTCGTACCACGCCTGAATGAACTGCACGCGGCGCACGAGGTCATCGACCCAGCTGGACAGCGGCTTCAGCGACGGGTACGCCAGGCTCGCCCAGGCAGCAGGGACGCCGTTGACGTAGAAGCTCGAGCCGACCGCCTCCAGCTCGCCGGACATGACCACCTCGCCGCGGATCGCCTTGGAGAACTCCGTCAAGCTCGTGTGAATGTGCCGGAGCAGGCGGTTGTAGCGACCAGCCTCCTGCACCAGGACGGTGTTCATGGACTCCTCGTAGCACGTCGGGTACTTGGTCATGAAGGCCTTCTCATCAAAGAGCTTCGGCATCTTCGACTGGATCTCCTTCGCCGTGTCCATCAGCATCTGCTCGCGCGCGCTCGTGGACACGCCCGCCCCGCCGCGCGACACGAGCGTCAGCACCGTCGACAGGATGCTCTGCGTCGTGTTCTGCGCGCAGGTGATGTCGGCGTTCTCGTGCAAGCCGAACACCTCCGGCTCCGGGTTCAGCGGCCACGTGTCGAGGTACGACAGGTAGTGGCTGCGGTTGCCCGGCTCAATCGTGCGGTACACGCCGGATGGCGAGAAGTGGTAGTCGTCCTCCAGCACATCCGCGCACATGTAGTGCCGAATCATGGTCATGAGGCAGCGACGGTCCCAGTCATCGGTGACGCGGCCGCCGTAGTTGATCTCGCCAGTGAGGAACGTGAGGACGTCGTACGGGATGTCATCGTACATGCTGAGGAACTTGCGCAGCTGCAGCAGGCACACATTGCGGTCCGAGTCGTTGAACTCGTAGGCAATGTTGAACCCGAGCGAGCCGAACTTGCGGCGCTCCTGAATGACGCCGTGGAAGAGGCAGAGGGAGAAGACCATCTTGGGGAAGTCCATGGCCTTGTCGGGGTGCTCGAGGTCCTCGTTAGTGAAGCCGTAGTAGGAGCGCGTCACGTTAGCGCGCAGGCCCATCGGCGGCTCGTTGGTCATCTTGACCGCCGTCTGCAGCACCGACACCGGGAACGCCTCGGACGGCATCGACGTCAGCCACAGGCGGAACTCCTTCTTGACCGTCTCCGCCGTGAAGCTCTCGACAATCGCCTCCAGCATCGGCATCCAGGACGTGGCGAGGTGGCAGTTCTGCAGCAGCACCCACTGCCCGCGATCGCGGGCGTTGCGGATGAGGTCCTCGGCCTTCTTGCCCTGGCCCTGGCCGAGCGACACCTTGTCGAGCTTCTTGGTCATGCGCATGGCCTCGGCGAAGCGGAGCAGGTCGTTCATCGGGTCCGAGCCCGCCGAGTTGATGAAGATCAGCGGGGTTAGCGCGTCGCTGTCCTTGAAGGCGTCCATCAGGTCGAACTGAGGCACAATAATGTAGCGCTCGCCAATGTAGTGGCGCACAAAGTCCTGAATCGCCGGGGCAACCTTGTCCTTGCGGAAGCACCGCGTCACAATCAGGCGCTGCATCGGCGTCTCCTTGCCGGCGTACGGGCCAGCCATCGGGAATGTCTGGGCCTCGTTGCTGTCGAACAGATCCTTGTAGTGAGAGAGAAAGTCCGCCACGTGTGTGGCGAAGCCCTTCAAGCTTGCCAGGTGGTCGCTGACAAACAAAATCTCGTTCCAGCTGCTCTCGGTGAGCCAGTCGGGTGCGGGGTTCGCCTCCGCGCGGCCGCTGCCGGTGGGGCCGGTGAGCAAGTAGCGGTACTCGGCGTCGTCAATGTCGCCCTGGTGCTGGATGATGCTCGCGCAGAGGTAGAACGAAAAGGTGAGCTTGTGCTTCTCAAAGAGAGAGCGGCACACGTTGCTGTAGAAGGAGTACGTGAAGCCGTCCATCAAGTTCGTCACGCGCTGCTGCACGTCCTCGGCGGCCTCGGCCTTGTCGATGGCGTTCAGGAACAGGTTGAAGAACCACTGCAGAGAGAACTGGTACATCGGGTCGATGGTGGAGAGCTGCGCCACGCAGAAGAAGAGCAGCGAGCCGCGCTCCGCGTGCGGGCGGTACTTGTTTCGCGTCTCGTCAATCACCTGCTCGGTCTGCTTCGCCCGTTTCAGGTCCTCGTTGATCTCAGTCGACTTGGTCTTACTCTTCTCCAAGGTCAGAATCAGCTCCTCCTGCTCGAGGATGTCGCCCTCGGCCTCTTGGAGCATGCGAAGAATGTTGTCCTGCAGCGTCTTCAGCTCGCGGTTCTTCTCCGCGCTGTCCTTGGTCAGCTTCTGCTTCTCCGCCTCCAGGTCGGCGCGCTCCTTCTCCACTGTCTTGCCCAGCAGCTGGTCCTCCAGGCCGCTCGGGGTGATGAAGAAGTTCAGCAGCGAGACCATGACAATCGTCTCGGGTGTGTAGGACGGGTTGGGGAGCTTCGTCGTCATGTAGAACTTGAAGTTGCGGTCGTACGGGATGGCGCTGTCGCCGATGCGCACGTGTGGCGTGCTGCCGATCATGAAGATGTTCCTCAGCAGCACGGGCTCCAGCGCCGCATCAAGGGCCTCGCCGACGTTTTCGAGCAGGCACGGCAAGCCGAGTCGAATGGCGTTCTCAATGGTCTTCATGAACTTCTCGCTGGACGCTTTGCACACCTGCAGGTTGTCGTTCTTATGGATGTTGCGAATCCACGCGTTGGCCTGGCCCTGCGGGTCAATCAGCAGCGGCCACGTGCGCGCATTGGCCATGATGATCGCGTTCTCCGTGGACAGGGAGTCCGTCGGGAGGCCGAAGAGCTGCCACTCCTGGATCTGCACAGGCTCGCCTGTGGTGGACACGAGGTCGGCCTTCTCGCTGGTGGCGATGCTCACGTCAGAGAGCTTCTCCGTCCACGCCGTCAGCAAGTCCTTGCGGTACAGGCTCGTCAGCGGACCGCAATAGGCCACGGTGGCCGCGGCCACGAGCATGTCGCCGACGACGCACTCCTCCTGCGCCTTGTACTGCGCCACCAGCTCGATCCAGCGGACTTTTTCGCCGCCGAGGCCGTCGATCAGACGGGCCGCGCGCTGCAGCTTGAGCGAGGTCTTCTCCATCTCGTTCTCGAGGGCGGTCTGGGTCTCAATGGCCTCCGCGTACTCCTTCTCCAGGGCCGCGACGGCGGCGATGACGTGGTCCAGCTTCGCGCGCGTGTCGCGCAGCGTGGCCGTGACCTCGGCCAGCTCGATCTCCGCCGAAGCCAGCGTGGCGCGCAGCGGCTGGATTTCGCGGTTGACAAAGAACCAGTCGTACATGGCGCGGACCCACAAGCACATGGCCATGCACGGCACAGACACCGCCTTGACCTTGTCGGGCTGGAACTCCTCGTTGTCATAGTACACCTTAACCTTCTCAATCAACGGCGTGTCCATCGCGTCGCGGTTGAAGCCACCCTTCTCCGGGGGCTGCACGAGCATGTCGAGCAGGCGATTCGCGTCCTTCATGTACGACTTGGCACACAGCCACCAGTCGGGCGTCTTCTTGCCGCCAGCGGGGCCCGAGTAGAACTCCTTGGGGCAGTTGCCAAAGGTCAGCAGCAGCGCGACGGCCTCCATGACGTACTGCACGCCCTTGGGCGGGTTCTGGTACTTGTTCAGCTCCGAAATCTCCGACGCCTTGATCTTGGACAGCACCTTGACGGCCTCCGCCAGCGCCGGCTCCGCCGCGGCGAGACGGTCAGCGCACTCGCGGCGCATCTTGGCACACTCCTCGGCCTTGATGGTCGCGGCGTTCTCCTCACGGCGGGCGTCGGCCTCCTTGGCGGCCGCCTCGGTGCGGTCGACGGCGAGCCGCTCCATCAGCGCCTTGATCTCCTCCTTCTTGGCCGCCAGAACGGGCTGCTGCTCCTTCAGCTTCACCTCCAGCTCGGCCACGCGCTCCTCCGTGTCCTTGAGCTTCGACAGGCCATTCTCGAGACGGCTGCGCTGCGACTGCAGGTAGCCGCGCTTCTTGCCCACCATGGTGTCGAAGTTGTTCAGCAGCGTCAGGTACGATGTCGGCGTCACGTAGGAGCGCCGGCGCGTCTCGGTGAAGAAGCGCTCGGTCATGTCGGACGCGGCGAGGTGGAATGTCTTGGCGCAGTCGGCCAGCACCGCCACCGCGCCACCCGCGCCGCCCACCGTCTCCTCGTCCACCTGCGCCTCGGCGACGGAGAGCAGCGCCTCCGCGGGCCACTCGGCAAACCAGTCAATCGTGCAGCAGGCGATCAGCGACGGGAACATGCGCATGCGCGTGCGGAACACCTCGCCAATCGGGGAGAAGGCGAGCACCACGTGCAGGTTCGACCGCACCTCCTTCACAAAGCGCGCGTAGACGGACACCTTGGTGGTCGGCAAGCTCTCGCTCGCGCAGATGCCGCGGAACTTGTCGTTGATGAGCTCAACGTCCTGGTCCTCGAACAGGTTTGGCACGTCGCCGGACGTCAGCAAGCCCGCCACGTCCTCCATGAACGTCGGGTGCACAAGCTGCGTGTCCGAGAACAAAAAGGTGCGCTTCTTGTCGTCCTTGCCGCAGTCGAGCAGCAGGCGAGCCAGATTCTCGTGCCACTCCTTCACGCCGTAGTTCTTGGTGATCTCCACCGTGAACACCTCCATGTCTTGGATCGTGTGGCACGCCAGCCGGGTGAGGGACTTGCGGCCGGAGCCGCCGACACCGAGCAGCAGGCAGTTGCCGTTCGGCATGCTCAGCACACGCGCGATGCGGCAAATGTGCTCCACAGCGTCCAAGAAGAGCACCAGGTCCATGCGCGTCTCGTTCTCGCTGTTGTACGACGCCAGCATCTCGTTCAGGCGCGACGAGAGCTCGTCGAGGTCGGACACCTGCTGGTAGCTGCCGGTGGAGCTCGTCACGGTGCTGAAGACGAGTCGCTCTGCCTGCACCATGCGCTCGTACGTCGTGTCGAACCCGAGCGTGTGCAGCTCCTGCGTCAAAAAGTCGATGAAGATGGACTTGTCGGTCTCGCTGACAAGGCGGTCGTGGAAGACGCGCTGCGCCTCGTGCATCCAGAGACGCACCAGAGACGGCTCGTCGGGGATGGTCTTGGCGTCGGCGGCATACAGCATCGGGAAGATGCGCATGACGTCGCGCATGTTGAAGGTGTAGTGCACGTGCGCCGGGGTCGGCAAGAATGCCTTGGCGCACTGCTTGAAGACGCCGATCGAGCTGTCGACCAGGGCACGGCCGAGCGTGCGCAAATTCTCCGCGATGCCGCGCTGCGCAAAGCCGCCGGTGAGGATCGTGTTGAGAATGTCGCGCTTCGAAGTGTCGGACATCTCGGGGAACGTGACGTAGTTGAAGAAGCGCATGAACCGGTTGGTGATGCGCGAGCGACCGCCGCCAGGAGGACCCATCGCCAGCGCCAGCGACGTGTCAATGATGGACGTCCACTTGATGCTGCCCGTGAGGCTGTAGAAGCCGCCTTGGCCGAGCAGCTGGCGAAGCAGCTCCAGCGGGGGCTGCGCGCCGTACTTCTCCTGCTGCGGCAGGTTCGCGTCGTCGATGAACACGAGGAAGTGCTTGCCGGCAGGCGCACCGTAGATGTACGAGCGGCGCTTGTCGAACTTCTCCATGAGGCCGCTCTGCAGCACGCCGGCCTTGGTTTGCGCGGAGAAGGTGAAGTGGAGGCCAAGGAACTGGCTCGGCATGCCACCGCCCAGCACGAGCTTCGCGACGGACACGGACTTGCCCGTGCCCGTTGGGCCGACCGCGGCCACGTGCACCTTTTCGGCGAGCAGGTGCCTGAGAATGTAGTTCTGGCGCGTGTTGTCGACCGTGGGGACGATGATGTCGTCAAACTTCATGCCGCGGCTGACCTCGAAGGACGGCCGCGTGTCCCGCCAGTGCACCCAGCCGCAGGGCTCGTCGCTGTCGTCCTGCGGGTACGCCGTGTAGCGGTAGCAGTAGTCGTAGAGCGTCTGCATCTCGCCGCGCTCGTCGGCCTCCAGCGTCGGCAGGAACGCCGTGTGACCGTGCTCCTCGGCCATGGTGGACAGCGCGTTGCTGAACAGCTGGCGGCCGCTCTCGTCGCATGTCGCGCCGACGCTCCACAGCAGGGAGAAGAAGAAGAGCGGCTGCGCGCACTCCTCCAGCGTCGACGCGGCGGGCTGCCCCGCGTTGCCACTGCCCGCACCCGCCGCGGCGGACTTGGGAGGGCTGAAGGCGCTCACAAAGCCCTGCATCATGCGGAAGAAGGAGTAGATGAGGCCGCTGTCCGTCGACGGCACGTACTCGCGCAGCGTCGCGCGGACAAAGCGGACGAGGGGGCCGAGGTAGAGCGAGGCGATGGAGGCCAGCGTGTCGGCGACCGGCGCCATGTGCGGGGGCAGTGTGGACTGCCAGGTCGCGATCGAGGCCGCGACGGGGACGCACGTGTCGGGGTGCAGGTAGATCATACCGCAGCGGGACACGGTGGCCGGCGACGCGACGGCGAGGTCCTCCACCTCGAACATCATCGTCATGTCGCGGTTCATTTGGATAATCTCGCCCGAGACGAGGCACAGCTTCTTGTTCTCGTCCAGCACCGTGTTCATCGACTCGATCCAGAGCGCGTCGACGGGGCCGTCGAACATGACCCAGTGCTTGCCCTTCTGGCTGCCCTCGTCGCCGTACTTGGCGGCCATGCGGAAGAGGACGCAGAGAAGACCGTCCGTCCACTCGCCGTTCTCGTCGTAGGCGCCGTAGAGCTGGTCCATGGTGACAGACTTGGGGTTGCACACGTGCGTGTAGACCTTCATGAACTCGCGCGGGCCCACGTCGACGCCCTTGGCCTGGCGCACCGCGCACTCGCTCAGCGCCGTTTGGAGGGACTGGTAGGCCGTGGACTTGCCGCCGCCGGTGGGGCCGACGAGCATGAGACCGTGACGCAGCGTCGTCACGTCGTACAGCTGCAGGCACTTGTCGATGAAGGCCGGCACGGGCTGCAGGCTCTGCGCGGTCACGGCGTCCTGCAGGAGCTGGACCATGAGGCCATACTCGGTCTGCGGGAGGTCGGTGCCGGGGAACAGATCGGAGATGATGCCCTCGAAGAGGATAATGTCGTCCGCAAGGAACTTGGGCACGTTGGAGTCGCGGAGCGCGCGCAACAGCAGCACGTCCTCGTCGCCGTCGGGATTCTCGCGCTTGTTGAGGCCCGCGGCCGAGATGACCGTGTTGACCGCGCGCATACCAAAGTCGTAGTGGTCCTGCGACGACAGCTGCTCGGAGCTCAGCTTGAAGGTCATGACCATCTTCTGTGCCAGCGCGCGCGCCTTCTTGTAGCCGTACGAGAAGAGACGGATCTCGCCAATCATGGCGTAGTCGGGCACCATGCACGCGACGGGGCGGAAGAGCACCTTGAGGTTGTCGGGCAGCTCCGTGCGGCCCGCGTAGCCGGGGTTCATCGTGATGAAGATGGCGTGCGTCGGGTCGACGATCAGGTCGCTCTCCTCAAAGACGATGCGGAACTGCTTCGTCGCGCAGGCCTGCTGCAGGTCCGTGACTTGCTGCGCCACCACCGACAGCACCTCGACGTCGATACGGTTGAACTCATCGAAGCACGCCCACGCACCGGTCCAGGCCAGTCCCTTGAAGAACTTGGCCATGGACAAGTACGTCATACCCTCCTGGCAGTTGAACACGACGCACTGCTTCGACAGGGCCTTGGCCAGATCCTTGGTCGTCTCCGTCTTGCCCGTACCAGCAGGGCCGGCAGGGGCACCACCGAGGCACAGCGCGAGCGCGCCGGTCAGGGTCAGGTAGATGCGATCGGTCAGCGGCGTGACGACGAGACGGCCCGTGTTGCCCAGGTACTCGCCACCGTAGACAAAATGGGCGTCGACCTGGCGAATGTGGCACAGGCTGTCGGCGGGGTCAAAGTAGAAGCGCAGCTGCTTGATCCACTCGAACGAGTTGGTCTTGGAGACCTTCTGCTGGCACATGCTGTCGACTGTGTCCTTGGCGTGCACCTCAATGGTGATGAGCGCACCCATGTTGATCCGCTGCATCGCCGAGAGCGGGGACTGGACCACGTCCACGAGCTCGTCCAGCTGCTTGCCCAGGAGGTCAAAGTAGGCCTCCACGTTGCCCTTCTGCGACAGCGACTCCTCGCAGCCCTGCGTCCAGAAGACCTGCGCGACGGCGATGACCGCCTGCGCGGGCCACTGCAGGACCCACTTGGCGCGCGGCGTGGAGAGGTAACTTTCAAAGGCGAGCTGCACCTGATTGTGCACCGAGGCCTTCATCATCACCTCGACGGACTTGAGCCACACCTCGACGTTGCCCTCGGGCGTCACGGGCTCCACAGCCGGCACGTGCTCGCCCTCGACGCTGTAAAAGCCGACAATCTGGTTCGCGTCGTTCCACTCGAGCCGGTTGATGAACTCGAACAGCTTCGCAATGTTGCCGTCGATGCGCCGCACCTCCTTCGACTGCGACAGAATCTCGAGCAGCTCCTCGTCGGAGAGAAAGTAGAAGCGGGGGAAGGTCTGGCGCTTGTCCGCTAGGTAGTCGTTGAGTCCGCGCTGGACCTCCTCGAGCAGGCGGTTGGCCTCGCGCAGGTGGTCGAGCAGCTTCGTCGTGCCGATGCAGAACTCGAGCACGTTGGGCTGGCTGACCGCGCCGCTCATGGTGCGGCGCCATGTCTTGTCGACCTTCTCGAAGAGCTTGGTGAGCTTCGGCAGCTGCATGGCAATGTCGTCGGAGCTGAAGATGGGCTCCAGGTAGCGCCACGCGCGCTGGCACTCGGTCCACTGCTCGAGGACGTCGGAGATGAGGTTGAGAGAGCGCTCCCAGTCCGTGATGGCCTCCTCAAAGTACGCCTTGAAGGGCGAAAACTGCAGCTGCTGCGTCAGGTTCAGGTGCTCGTCGAGCAGCTCGACAATCTCCGAGGTGTCCTTGAGGATGGACGTGCCCGTCTCCTTGTAGGACTCAATGGCAAAGTTCTTCTTCTCCCACTTGGCGCGCATCTCCTTGAGGCTCTTCTCGATCTGCGACTCCTTGGCCGCCACCTCGCAGTAGCTGACAATCTGCTCTGTGTGCGCCAGCAGCGGCGCGCAGTCCTCGAGCAGCATGATGGTCTCGCCGGGCTGTAGCTTCATGTCCAGCTTCTCCGAGAGGCCCTTCCAGTGGCGCTCCTTCATGCCCGGGTGCCGCAGCGACGTCACGATGGGCACCCACGGCTTGAAAGCCTCGACCTTGCCGCGCGTCTCCTCGACAATCTTGAGCGTGACCGTCTTGTCCTTGAACGTCTTGGCCAGGCTCACCAGGGTCTTATAGGAGGTCGTCACCGAGTTCTCAATCTCGTCCGGGTCGAGCGTGTCAAAGGCGTCGGTGTGCCAGCGACGGTACGACTCCTGCCAGTCGGCCGTCGTCAGCCACAGGTCGCTGTACGGCTTGAACTCCTTGTCGAGCTCGAACACGTTGCGGTAGTCGGTCGCCTTGTCGGAGAAGAGGCGCTGGTCGCTGTTGATGTTGCGCGCCGTCTCAATGCACTGGCGGAGCTCAATGTTGTGTGTCTTCACCTCCGCCGCCACCTTCTCGGCCTCGGCGGAGTCGGTGTATTTGGAGAAGGTCGCGACCACGCGCTGAAGCTGCTCGACGCGCTTCGAGAACTCCTCCTGCTCCTTCTGCAGTCGCGTGTGCAGCTCCTCCTGGATGACCTCGAGCTCCTTCTTCGCGGACGTGGTGCGCTGCGCGAGCTGCCGCGGCCAGCCAATGGACTCCCACTTTTGCTTGGACTCCTCGTCGGTGAGTTCGAACTGAAAGTTCTCGAGCAGCACGTAGGACTGGCGCATCTCGTCAATGACTTGCACCAGCTCCGCGACGGGCTCGCCCATGGTGTCGATGAAGCCGTAGAGCTCGAACAGCTTTTCCGGCGACTGCGGCTGCTTCTCGACCTGCCGGGCAATCTTGGTGAACTCCTCGCGAATCTGCGCGCTCTGCTTCTTGGCGCGCTTGCCGATCAGCTGCATGACAAGCTTCGCGAGGTCCTCCTCCTTCTTGGACATGACGTAGCTGAAGCCCTGGCAGTCGACGACGTAGTTGCCAACGGTGAGGTAGGGCGGGATGCGCTCGGCCACCTCCTTCTTGGCCTTGAGGTGGCGCACAATCTCCTCCTTCATCTCGTCCATCGTGTGCTCCTCCTCGGCGTAGTTGCGGATGAAGTCGTTCTTGTCCAGCCGCACGAGCGACAGGAGATCGTCGTAGGTGTGCAGGTACGCCTGCAGCGGCTCCATCGACGACCGCAGCGCCGTGCGCACGCGCTCGCGCAGCTCGCGAACGTGCTCCTCCTCCGTCTTGGCGGAGTCCAGGTACGGCCCGTCGTCGTCGCGCCGCCAGAAGTACTGGTCCATGACGTAGCGCTCCACCTGCGGGATGGCCTCGGTGCACTTGATCGCGGCGTTGAACAGGTCCACGATGGTCTCCTCAAAGTCCGCGAAGGAGATGGAGTAGACGAACGAGCCGCCCTGTTCGACGAGGTTGATCGTGAAGAGCGGCTGCTTCTCCACGCAGTCCTCCGCATCGCTGCCCGGCCAGGCGTTGTCCACGTGGTTCATATCAACCACCTTGACGGAGAAGTCGCACACCTCCTCGAAGAACTCTGTGAAGGACTGCACGGAGGTGTAGACAAGCGCGAAGAGGGTGTCCTCCATCATGAACTTGACCGTGTTGAAGAGCTTCTTCAGCTTGGACATTTCGTAGACGTCCTGCTTCGATTCCTTCAGGTTCAGCCAGCCCTTGCCGGCGGACTGGAAGCTGTCCATGATGGCCGTGCGGATGTTCGTCAGCCACACCTCCTTGAGGTACGTGGTGACTTGCTGCATGTGCGCCTGCTGGCGCTTCTTGAACACCTCCAGCGGCATCTGCCGCTCCTTGGGCAGGTCAAAGAGGCAGTCCTCGAGCACCTTGTTGCACTCGCGACGGACACCGTTCAGCGCCGTGACCACCTCCGGCTGCGTGAAGTACGTGGAGAAGGTGAAGGCCTGCTCGCGGTCGGCAAAGTCAAAGTCGGGCGTGGCGACCTCGATCACGGTCGACGCGTCGCCCAGCTCGGTGCGGTGGATGGCGACGTTGGGGCCCTCCATCAGCTCCTCCAGGTTCATGTGCGTCGTGCGCGCGACCATGCGCAGCACGGCGTCGTCGCGGCGCATCTTGTCCTGCAGCAGCAGGCGGTTGTGACTGCGCTGCCACTCGAGCTGCACCTCCTGCACGAGCTTGTCGGCGCGCTCGCGGACGTCGGGGAACGCCTCCTCGCTCAGCTGCGGGATCTCCGTCCCCAGCCTGTTCAGCCGGTTGGAGAGACCCGTGTCGAAGAGCTGCACGCCCTCCACCGGCATCGCATCGCAGCAGAGGCGGTACAGGATCCAGGCCATGGCCTTCTGCCGCTGGTGCTGCGCGTTGGCGAGGCGCTGCACGTACTGCACGGGGTCCTCGGCGAGGAGACGCACAAAGATGCGGGGCAGCGTCACGGGCTGCTCGGCGGTGTCGTCGCTGTCCGGCGAGCGGGTCGCCCCCCAGAGCAGCTGCGCCGTGTTGGTCTCGCCGTCCACCTTCACAACGCGGCACGGGCGCATTTCGTAGACGTCCTTCTCGGCGTCGACAAAGATGCCCTCGGCGGGCAAAAAACGGCCGCGCTCGTTCGGGTTCTCGCGCGCAATCGCGGTCCACTCCTCTGGGTTCCGGCTGTCGTAGGAGGTGTCGTCAAAGAGCTCGATCGGCAGCCGCTGGTTGCTGTGCCGGGCGAGGTCGCGCAGTGTCCATCCGCTCACGTCAATTAGTTGAGATACATGTTGTGAGTCGTACAGACGACGGCGGCGCTCAATCTCCACCTCGCGTGGGATCGCGCCGCGGACGTGCTCGAACGGAACCTGCACTTTTGGCTCAAAGGCAGCCGTGGACGCGTCCGGGAACTGCAGAGACGACTCCTTGTACGTGCTGCTCACGGGGATGCCGCCCTGCTCCAGCAGGGAGCGGGCGACAGTGCTGACGTGAGGGGTCTGGTCGTCGGTCGCAGCGTCACCGCGTTGGCTCGTCGCAGTGGCGGCGGCGGCGGCAGCCACCTCCGTGTCCGTCTCCTCCTTCTGAGAAGGATCTTTTCGAAGAAAGCTGTGCAGCATCCTGCTAAAGTGAGTTCAGGGTAGTCGTTCTTTTCTTCTGTGTGTGTGTGTGTGTGTGTGTGTATTGGCTCTGTTCTCTATTTTCTTTGTTCAGATTTGCGTTTTGTGATGGTACACGAACAGGCTCGGAGAGAAAAAGAGGGTGTGGGGGGGCCGTCAATGCAAGCTCGCCCTCTCTCTGTCTTTCTCTATCTAAGGTATTTCTGAAAAAAAAGGGGGGGGGGCAAAGGTGAGGGGGACAGAAAAGGGGAAGAATGTGAGAGTTTTTTTGGGGAGAGAGGGAGGCGGAGCTGAGTGCTGCCGAAAAAGAAGCACAAAACGACACTCTGGCAAGTGGTACGAGTCCATTTAAAGCGCATGGGTGGCGTGCGATCGATCACTACTTTTTGACATTCTGTACTCAGCCTTGTTGGCGTCGGTTCGTCCGGTGCTTTCTTTCTTTCCGCCCTTCTCGTTGATGGGCCTTGGCATGCGAGTCACAAGGGCACAACGAAAGCAAGAAGAAGAGGAGAGAAAAAAACGGGCTGTGCGAGATAGTTGTTCTGTTTTCTGGGTGTGAACTGTGTAAATGGGTCCGAGACGGAAAAAAGGAAAGAGTTCCAGTTCAGCCGGTAAAGATACTCCTCTCACACTTCATGTCCTTGAGGAGGATCATTCACATGGCGCATGATGGTGGTCAAAGGGAATAATACAAGGAAACAGATTGCAACGCGTAAAGCAAAGAAAAGAAAAAAAAGAAAAACCAAGCGACACAAAGAGATCACTCAGAAACAAAACAACTGGAAGTAGTACCCACAGTAATGCGACTACATGTGGCATGGGGTAGAACTTTTTTTTTCTTCTCCCATCGAGCATTTTGAAAACACCAAAAAAAGGATAGAGAGAGGGGGGTGAGAGAAAACACAAGAAAAGAAACCGAGGATGTGCGTACATGAGGAATAACAGATTCCTGGCCAGGAATATGCCCGCCGGCGAAGAAAACCAAAACTTGTGACCAGACGCATATGAATGAGGTGTGGGTCCTTTTTCCTTTGTTGTTGTTGTTTCCCCCCTTGGCGTTTGCCTGCTTCGCGTAGGTGTGAAGAAAACTATGAAGAAGGGTCAAAACGGGAGCCTACTAGCAACAAAGGTTCGCGAAAGAGAGAGATGCAGCGCTTGCGGTGGCCACACGCGCCACAGCAGCATACATGAAACAATGCGAAAAAAAAAAGAAAAAACGAAGTTCACAGGAGGGGATCGTGGCTGCTCTGGCCGCTCTCTCGCTCTCTCTCTCCCTCCCTCTAGCCCTTCAGCAGTTTCAGAAGCCGAGTGGCCTCAGTGGAAATGCTGCGGGGCAGTGTCGTCGCGGACAAGGACTTGACCGTGACAGCGAGATCCGCGTCCTGCACGACGCGCTGCAGCTCCGACTTGCGCGTGTTTTCACAGGCGTAGCGCAGTGCACTGAGCAAATACTCCAGAGCCGCCTGTGAGCACTCTGGGGAGCTCGTGCTATCGCGGTTCACCTTGAGCGCCTCCTTGACGCACCGGAGGCCCTTGTCCGACAGGAGGTCGGCCTGCGCTGTCGAGGAGAGATGGCAGAGCTCGTTCACGACGGACGCCGCACTCTCGCCACCAATGCCGCATTTGGTGCACAGGGGCAGAAAGACGCGGCTGACCTTCTCCTTCTCCAGCAAGGGCAGGCACTGCGTGGCCACGCGCGAGGAGGGGTCGACGGTCGCCTTGCGCAGCACAAACGCCGCCAGGGTGCACGAGGCCTCTTCGAGGTCATCCACCTGGTCCGCCGCGGCCTCGGTGATGACGGTCGCGAGCAGCGACGGCAGATTGTGCGAGACGGCGTGCACAACGAGGTCATCGCGCGCACCGCCAGACTGCTGCTGCATGCACAGCAGGAGCAGCTCGAGCGCGTTCTGCGTGTCCACCTCGGGGGAGCCCGTGAGGAAGCCGAGAAGCAGATCCACCGTCTCCGTGGTGGCGAGGCCGGACACCGCAATGGGTCGCGCGCGGCCGCACAGGGCGAGTAGATTCAGCGTGCGGGATGGGACGGGCGGGGCCTCGGTGAGCAGGCTCGGCAGCAGGCGTGACAGCGTGTCGACGATGCCGGTGATGGCCTCGTTAATCGGGGTGGCCTCTCGCCGCGCCAGGTTGGCGTTCTTGTCGGCAGTCGCCGAGGCCACAAAGCCACACAGGATGCGGACAGCCGTGAAGCGGCGGTGGCTCTGGCGGCGGCCGACCATTTGCAGGTAGGCGGACACGAGGTGCGTGCAGATCTGCGGCGCGTAGCGGAGCGACAACTCGGGATCCATGACGATGCACTCGGCGATGGCGTTGAAGTTGTCCTCGTAGGCGCCGTAGAGTGTGCTGCTGAGGCACTTCTCCACGCACTCGCCAAGGTTGGCAAACGCGTCCGGCTGGAGGCTCAGGCGCGACCGCACCGTGGTGGTGCTCAGCAACTGCTGCAGCGCCTCCAACAGCAGCGGTGTCGCCGCCGACACCCGCTTCACCGTCGCCGCCAGTTTCTCCGAGACGAACTCGCTCAGCACAGTGCACAGGGCATTCCCGCAGTCTTTCTCGTAGGGCTCCTTGCCGCGCAGCAGGCGGTCCACGTAGCCGAGAATCGGCGCCGTGCACAGGCGCGGCAGCGGCGAGATCTTGGGGCAGTTGATCAGCACCATGAAGAGCAACGTCTTGCCGTGGGTCGAAATGGTGGCGTTCTCGCTGCCCTCCGCAAGACCGAGCAGGATGTCATCGCTCATGTCGCTGAGGTCACCGAGAATGGCCTCCGCTTCCGCCGTGGACAGCTCTGACGAGGCAAATACCTGCGCGTAGGCGCTCTTCTTGTCCACGTGCTTGTTCCACATGGTCGTGAAGTCGCAGTTGACCGCCACCAGTGCCCGGACCAGCGCAAAGTTGAGGAAGGCCAGCAGAATTTGAGACGTGTGCGGCACCGGCGCAGACTGCAGAATGGATACGTACGAGCTCATCGGGATGCTGTCGGAGCGAAGGACAACTGGTATGAGGCTCTCCTTGATAATGGCGAGCTTGAGCGCGGCGCAGATGGCGGTCGACCGCATGTGCTCCGTGCACGTTGGGCTGACGCGGGACGCACCGACAGCCAGCAGCAGCTCGACGCAGCGCGGAGTGCAGAACAGGCTTTGGGCCATGAAGCGGTCGCGTACAGAGGCCAGGTTCTCAACAGTCTTGGCGACGTAGTGCTTGAGGATATCGTCCCCGCCCTCGAGCGTAGCCAAGTAGACGCGCTGAAGGCTGCTGGGGGAGAAGTGCCAGGCAGAGCGATCCGACGCGGGCTGCACGGCGATGTAGAAGACAAACTCACCCAGGCACGAAATGAGCTTCCGCTTCACGCGCGTGTTCGATTCCGTCTCCAGGAGATGGACAAGATCGTTCACAATGCCGCTGTTGGCAAGCGCCGTGTGGATGAACGTGGTGTGGCGCACTAAGAGACCCATGATGGACGCCGCGGTAGCCCGGAAGCTGGTGGAGGCCTGTTTGGCGCCGGCCAGTTCCTGGCACATGGTCATCACGGAGCTGTTGACGAGGATGTTCGCCGTCGTCGCGTCGACGCTGATGGTTTCGAAGTAGTTGAGAAGATTCAGCTTTTGGTCGAACGCGGTCGAGGTAGGGGGAACGCTGCGGTACGCGGTCGTGACGTACTTGGTAAGGTCCTCCTCGCTCCACGTCTTGAGTTCCGTCAGCGACATGGCCTTGAAGGCGAGCGTCTTGGGGTCGTACGTGGGCTTCACATAGCGCTCAATGCGGTTGTTCATGCACAAGGGCCGAATGTGGGCGTCCAAGGAGTGCCACAGCAGGTTCTCCACGCCGAGTGTGCCCAGCGCGCCGCCCTGAAACGCCTCGAGCTGCGCCAAGGTGTACCGATCGTCACCCGCCGCCGCGGCCGCCGCGGCCGCCACGCCGCTCGCATCGCTGTCCTTGGCGCTACTTCGCCGGCCGGTGCTGCGGCTGCGGTACTGCGCGGTGGGCTTCGCGTTCTTGGAGCGGCCGACGCTGCGACGGTTGGGCCCGGCCGTGTCCCCGCGCGTGAGGTCCACCGTCGGCGCCGGCGCCTCCTTGCTCACGCTCGAGTGGCTGCGCCGGGCAGCGGCGAGTCTCTCGCGATTGTCGGGGGCCGAGCTGCCCAGCTGGGAGGCCGTCTCGCGCGAGCTGCCGCGCCGTGCGCCGTTGCCCCGGTCAGCCGAGGCGGCGGTTTTGGACGGCGTGTTCGCGAGGAGCACGTCCGGCGATGGCGTGAAGTCGACCTCCTTGTCCACCGGAGGCTCGTCCAGGTCGGCCTCGTCACCGACGCGCGTGGCGCTGCTCAGGTTCGCGCGGGCAGCCTCGGCGGCCTGCTTGATCGCCGTCTCAATCTCCGCCGCCGTGGCCCACTCCCTGCCGCGGTGCTGCCGGTAGCCGGCAAAGGCGGGCTCCGGCGGGAACGGCGCCGAGATGAGCGGGAGATTGTTTTCCCAGAAAGGGCAGGTCGCGACCTGCGACCACGTCGCGCGCTGCAGTGGGTCCTTGATGAGGAGGATCGCCACGAGCGCGTTGAAGCTGTCCGGCATGTCGCGCACGACCGGCACCGTGCCCGTCATGACCGCGCGGACCACGTCCTCGACGCGCTTGCCCGGAAATGGCGGGCCGCCGGTGGCCATCTCGTAGAGAAGGCAGCCGAGGGACCACAAGTCGGACGACGTGGAGGCCACACCGCGGCCAAAGAGGAATAGCTCCGGTGCCATGTACAGTGCGCTGCCCACCACGCGCCGCTCGCTGGCGCCGGCGAATGAGCAGGCGATGCCAAAGTCGAAATAGCGAAGCGATGCCGCGGCGTCCATGAGGAGGTTGCTCGGCTTCACACCGTTGGATAGGATGCCCTTGGAGTGAATGAACATGAGCCCCTTGGCGGCATCGCGACCGTAGGCCAGGACGGCAGCGCCGTTGAGCTTCTTCTCGACCGCCAGGATGGAGCGGAGGTCTCCGCCAATGCACAGCTCTGTGATGACCCACAAGTGATTGTTGGTTTCGTACCAGTTGTGGAACTCAATGACGCTCGGGTTGCGCAAGAGGCGAAGTGTTTGCACAGAGTTCAGCACCTCGGCGCGTCGGTCCTTCTCGATGGAGGAGATGGCATAGTAGTCTGTCGAGCGGCGCAAGCGCCCCTTGTACACGATGCTGTACACGCCCTTGCCAATCTCATCATTCAGTTGGTAGTTGTTCATATCTCAAAAGGGAGAGAGAGCGACAGAGAGGTCAGCGAAGAGGAGTAAAACAAGAAAACGCGGCAGACGCAACTGGCAGAAGTAGAAAAAAAAAAAAGAGTGCGATCAACGACAGTGAGAACGGTAAGAGCGAGATCAGGAACAATGATGCCAGAGCTAAAGACACAAAAAAAAAACGACTAGTAAAGGAAGGGAAAATAGAAGAAAAAAAAAGCACGAGCGGAGAGGGAACTAGAATGCAAGTGTGTACACTGAAAATTTCTTCTAGACTCCACACACACTCACACACACACACACACAAACACACAGGCGAAGGATGAAAAAAAAAATACAGAGATGTGAATGTAGGCAGCTGAGTTGAGGAAGGGGGAAAAAGGGACACTAGTATCTATAGTTTTTTTTGTTGATTTTCCCCGGTGCTTCGCTCTTTTTCTGGAATACCTTTCAGAGCGAGAGTCGCTTGCCTTGAAAACGGCAGTTTTTGTTTTTATTGTTGTCACCGGATGAACCTAGCAAAGGCGCCGGTGGTGTGTGTTGCTGTGGTGACGCATGCGGCGGTGGTTCAGTGGTAAAAACAGGAAAGAAAGGAGAGAGCAATGAAGAGGGGGAGATAGGGAATGACGTGATGGTGTGAGAGATATTTGCTGAGAAAGGACGGCACTACGTACTTTTTCCCAGTCTGGGCATCGTCCTGTATGTTGGCGGTGGCGTCCGAGGGTAAAGAATGAGAGGACTCTGAGGCACCGCCAGCCAAGGAACGTGCTTGCGCCAGGAAACAAGTGCAGTCCGGCGTTACCAGAAGCAAGTGTGCGACGTGGGTGGCCTCATTGCCCATTTGCACCTCGAGCCCTATCGGCGCACATGTCACACCAATAAGATGACATGACAGGCGGTGTATGGGGGGGGGGGGGCAGTCGAGTCCTGTTGCTTTTGTGTTTTGTATGTGTGCTACACAGCACTCGGGTTCAGTGCAGGGTTTATTTTTTTCGGTTCTGGTTCACTTGCTTGGAAAAATGTCCATGGTGCCTAACGACCCAAATTGTAGCGTTGCTTCGCCTTCCGCACGACCTGCGTTACATAGTGGTAGAAAAAGTCCGCGAACAACAGGGTTTGCACGATGCCGGCAATGACGGAAATGGCATTGAACTTGCCGTAGCTTGTGTAGCGGACGACCCAGTGAATCAGGTACATGAAGCGGTACAGGCCCAGGCAGAGCAGATAGTGCGACGTCAAAGCGTCGTACCTCTCTGTGTATTCCATCAGAAAAATCTGTGGCAAGATCGCAACGGCCTCGAGGTACTGCGAAAAGGCCCAGAACAATTCAATCACGAGCCCGCGACGAGGGCGACCGTGGAAAAGTATTGCCAGCACGGCACAGGGCACTATGAGGTAGCGAATACGAAAGGTGTCGTTCTCCCGGTCATACGTCGCTTTCCACGGATTCCGGAACTTGATGAGGAAGCAAATGTAGGAGGAGATGCTCACAAAGAGAACCTTCATGATGAGGTTGTACGGCGAGATGTACACCACGAACACATCCAGATACCGCGTTGTGAACACCAAGGCGAAGAGAAACATCGACTTCAGAGAGATGCCGGCCGCAGACCTCTCGCGGAGCATTTTGGAGAGGAGGATAATCATTGCTGCCAGATGCAGCAGATCGCCAAAGACACGAATGAGATTCATCGTTTCGTGCCTCGTGTAAGCTAGTGTCGGGGAGAGAAGGAAAAAGGCGAGCAAGCGAGAGCAAGCGAGAGCAAGAGAGAGAGTGAGAGAGAGATAATGCGCCAAAAGCAGAGAGGAAGAGAAAATGTCTGCACCACGGGTGAGACACCAACGATGAACACAGAGGGCAGCGAATTCTATCAGACGTGCAGGACAACAACGAAGTCTTCTCAAAGAAGAAGGAAAAGGGAAGAGTGTGTCTGCAACTGAAGGATGCCACTGTTGCAAGCTTCGCGCGGATCTGGAGCTGGAGAAAAGCAGGCAGTAGAGGACAGTAGCTCAAAAGATATCAGGAGAGAGAGTGTGTGTGGAGTTGCAAGATGTGCGGTTGGACAAGTATACCGGGACGGCTGCAAACTGTGTCGTCGTAGCTGATCACGTTGGATGGCCATGGTGGGATATCTTTCTTTGTTGTGAGACACTCGTGTGTAGCCTGTCATGAAGATGACGGTGAGGTCCATCAGAGGCAAGCGTTTCGGAAGTCACCACAACGGAAGCACGGTACTCAGGTGGTCTCCGGTCAGCGCCATCCCAGGGGCAGCCCACAGGGGGGGGGGGGGGGGGGACTGCACGCAAGCTCAACGGGTTGCTTTCAGTTCGGAAAGCATCAATGAATTCATTCTTTCATTCTGACTTTTGTTTTTTTTTCTTCTAATCGCGTTCGTCTCAGCACTGTCGTGGATGCCTTCGCACGTGAAGATGTTTGCTATAGGTGGGGTGACAGAGGAAGAGAAAAAAAAACAGAAACAAAGTCAAGACAGTCACAGAGTTGTGGAAGTGTTCACCAAAGGAGTGGGGGAAAAAAGAATTGCAACTAGAGAGAGAGGACAAACACAAAATTATCAAGCACAGATCCACCTAACCATGACAAACGGCGAGAAAGGGAAAGAAACGATACAAAGAGGAGCAACACGCCTGTTACGTGTGTGCGTGTGTCAGCAAAAGGGAAAGGGGAGCTTTCCTTTTGGTGCTGGCGAAATGGCAGTCATCCAAGTCGTCAGACGGCTCATTCTCACGCAAAGCACACACGCACACAAACAGGTGGAGGTGGGCAGCAACTACTCAGCTTTGAAGCTACGCGTGGGAAGGAGGAGTGGGTTCATCTGCGCCATGTAAATGAGGACCCACGACATCCAGCAGCAGAAGGTGCCGACACAGATCAGCACGCGCACGAGCTCGATCTGGCTCTTCGCCCAGAGCGGCGCGCTCAGCAGGCCGAGAACGGCAATGATGATGTAGACAAGCGAACCTAGGAGGATGCCCATGATTGTGCGCGCAAAGTCACGAAACACAGGAGAAGTATGATGAGAAGCGGAAGGGAAAAAGACTGCGTGCGATGTGGCGCAATCTATCACAGCGAACAACTACACTTGGAGAGATAAAGAGTAGGTGACAGGTGGTTTTCGTTAGGAGCGGAAGCAAAGACACTTTCTCGACGGAGTGGAGAAGGCCAACGTCGAACATGGCGAGATGGCGTGCACGTGTTGAGGAGAGAGGAGGGGGACAGGATGAAACGTAAGGAGGATAGGAGGCTCGAAGCTATTGCGTGCAGCGTGTAGAATGGTTGCACGTGACAAGTCCAACAGAAGGCAGTAAAAGGAGTGTCACGCGCACAGTCGCACATGGTCGTCGGAGACTCGCATTTTTCCGCTAGCCACCTGATAAGGGCATGGGTCACAAGTAAACCGTGACGTGAAAGTCACGGCTGCGAGGTGCATCTGTTTCACTTTCTTTGCGTCAAGCATATCATCCGCGTGAGCGATTTCGTGAAGTGGGCAAGAAGAAGAACAAAAAAAAAAGCACACGCCAATTTCAACCTACTCCGCGGGCGTCCACAAGGAACAAGATTGGGTGTAAAAAGAGAGAAGTGTCTAGCAGCTGTGTGAGCGTGTAGCCCAACACCGCGTCACTTGGCCTGTTCACATCTTCTACGATTTCCTCCTCCAATTGACGCTTCTCATTCTGCTGCCTTTGTGATTTGATTTGTGTTGTGTGGGGTGTGCGTTTTTGCTTCGCGGCACAGCGGCCTGGTCAAGCGTGCTCCGGGAGCGGATTCTGGAGCTCGCTCGTCAGTTCCCACTCCCCGCTCGGGGTCTCCTTCCAGAGCGTCACTGTGCCGTCGGCGGCGGAGATGAGCAAGAAGCTGCCTGCCTGTGACCACGACAGCTTTGTGATGCTGTCCGACACCGTGGGCAGCACCGTGCACTGCCACTCCGGCGAGGGCTGCCCGTCTTGCCGCCAGACCGCCACCACCCCCTCCTCCGAGCCCGCCGCGACGTACGTGAAGGGGAGGCCCACGTTGGGTGCCCACGCCACGCACGTCCAGCTCGGCGTCGGCTCCGACGGCGGCAGCGCGTAGAGGAGCGTCGACGGCGTCCACACAGACTCGGGCATACCGCTCCCACCGTCTGCGGCGGCCGCGCCGAACGAGTGCGACCACACGCGCAGCTCCGCGGTGCCGTCGCAGCTCACGAGACGGGGCGGCGGCACCGGCACCGGCGGCGGTGCCACATTCGGCGGCAGCTCCGACTCGAGCGGCGCCATGAGGAGCACACCAGGCGGGAAGAACGGGGCAAAGGCGATGCTGGTGCAGCTGTTGTGCGTCGGGGAGACGGTCTGCACCTCCCAGGTCATGTCAGGGTGGCCAGTGAGGAAGACCAAGCTCCCGTCCGCGCAGCCGACGGCGAAGAGCTTCCCGTACTGGCACGGTGCCCAGGCCACGCAGAGCCCCGCGCTGGGCAGGCGGTGGGCGTAGACATTCTCGAACTGGTGCTGCCCCGTCACATCGCTCCAAATCGTCACCTCGTTGTCCCTCTCCGTGCAGACGGCGAACGCGAGGGGGTAGAACACGGCCGGCGCCCACGCCACACACAGCGCGGCCCCGCTGGACGATGGCACAGCGTGCGCGGACGGAGGCGGGTCAGACAGGCCATCGCCGGCTCCGGTCGCAGCAGCGGTGGACGGCGGAACGGTCGCGACGAGGCTCCATACCGTGTCGGGCTCGCGGCTGCTCTCATCGGCACCGGGGCCAGCGTCGGTCATCGCCTTCACGGGGACGGCCGCGAAGACGCACACCAGACCGCTCTCATGGGCTGTGGCAAGGTGCTTGCCAGCTGTGTCGACGGCGACGTCCAAAACAGGACTGTCGTGCTGCGTGTCGAGCAAGCCGTTTTCGGTTGACATGGGTGAGGCAGAAAGGGGAGAGAGGGAAGAAAAACAAAACGGAAGGTGAAACGAATAGCAATCGTTCAACGCCCAACAAAGCAGCGAGCAGAAGAAACAACAACAACAGAAAAAGGGGGCAAATGATCCTCGTACCTGTGAGCAGAAGTCGTCGAAGGACACGAATACAGAAAGCAGTGGTTGGAAAGGAGGGGAGAGGCAGTGAGGCAGTTCGCGTGCATCTGACAAGGGGGAAAAGGAGGGACGCCGTGCGTATGAAGCGAAGCGCGTCTGTGCCTGTAGTGCGCACACTGGGTGCGCACAGGTATGCTGCGGAAACGATCATGTCGTTGATGTTTGCTACTTTCTGGCGGGGCGGTTGAATGATCGTTCGATCCACTCACGTATATTTCGCAGTCACTGCTTTTCTTTTCGATTTGGTGTTGCTGTTGTTGATGTTGCGTTCATTTTTGAGTTGTTGCTGTTGTGAATGGAGGGAGGAAAGGCGCCTAGACCTTCGTGATGGCATTTTGATTCACGTTCATCAGAATGTCCACACGCCGCTTGGCAAAGATGAAGTACTTGTGCATGTGCACCCACGCGCGACCCCGGTGGCGCCACCCGATCATGTCCGCCGTGACTAGGACAATGAAGGTGGCGATGAAGCTCATGACGCTCCAGAACAGCACGTACGCATCGCTCAGGCGGCCTATCGCGAGGTGCTTGACAACGCGGTAAACCATGTAGCAAGGGATAAGAAGAAGTATCAAGAACATGCCATAGTGGAGGATGACAAAGTCACACGAAAAGGGGACAAGTGCAATGTTGTGCTTGCAGCGGGAGTACTGCGTGGCTTCATACCAGTCACCCAGGTACAAGCGGTGCGACTTGATGGCGCGCATCTTCGGATGCATCTCAATGAGCGTCGTGAGCGCCTGCACGCTCAGCTCATTCTTCCACTCGCGTGGTGGGTCATCGAGGCTGAAGGTGTCGAGCACGTCCGCCTGCTTGCACGCCATCATGATGCGGTGAATCGCCACCGCGTCACTCCACCCCTCCAGCGTCACGAGCTTGAGGTGGTGGCAGCGGGCGAGCAGCGGGGCAAGGTGCGCTGCCATGGGCTCGCAGTACTGCGACAGGTAAATGTACTCGAGGCCCGGGTTCCAGCGGAAGAGCGGCTCAATCAGCTTGGCATCCATCGTGTCAAAGGCCTCGCGGTTGCAGGACGCGGGGACAATCACACTCTTGCAGCCGCGCTCCGTCCCAAAGGCCCACACTCCACGCAGTCGGCTGCGCAGAGAGGGCAAAAAGTACGCGGTGTTCACAATGCACGTTGGCTGGTCCGGGAAACCAAAAAGAGATGGATTGTAGGCCGCGTAGCCGAGAACCTTCTCAATGTCACGAACACCCCAGCGATGCAAGGGCATCGCGCGAAAGAAGCCCATGTAGAGCGGAACGTAGACGGTGCGTCCCTTCCGCTCAGTGAACGGGTTAAAGAATTTGGGGCGCCATCGTCGCGGTTCCATTGTTTTCGAGTTGGTGCTTTTTCGAGATCAGTTCAAAGTACCTGAAAGAATAGAAGAGTTAAGAGGATGCGAGATTGAGAGGAGGGGACGAAAAAAAAAACGCAATGAAGACTTGAGTTTAGATGGAACAATGGCGGTGACTCATGTCTCAGAGTGGAGACACAATGCCTCCGGTTGCGTCACGTCTGAATGCCGCGCAGATTTGACGTGCTAAATGTGGCATCCACATGAATGACAAGGAGAAGTGCCAGACTGTGTGCGTCCCTGTATGTGTGTGTGTGTGTGTGTGTGTACTTTAAGTAAGAATCAAATGGTACACAGTCGTCGACAAGGGCCTGTGTCAGTTGCAGCACACACACACGTGGATGCCACATTTCTTGGCAGCAGAGCTGCTGTCTCATTTTTGGTGTGTCTTTGTGCGGGTGTGTAAGTGTGTAGAGTTAAACGTTTACGTACAATCAAGTTGAGAAGCTGTCGCTCGAATCGACAACGACTCGTCAACGGTGCATCCTTACTCGATGCCATCGACGTCAGCCGATCCCAGCATTTCGTTGCTGGTCGTGTTGTCCACGCGCGCGGGTTTCGCTGGCGCGCGTGCGGCCGCGGTCGGTCCGCTGCTGCGAGTCGCCGTCGGCTTGGCGTCCTCGGTGTAGTCCTCGGTCACCTCCACGTGGATGGCCGATCCGTCGGGCATCTCGTAGTTGTCGAGGCTCGCGTCGTGCTCAATCAGGAGCGTCTCCATGTCCTCAAACTCCTTCTCGCGAATCACCTGGATCGGTGTCTGCTGGAAGGCGTTGGTCGCGGTCACGTTCCAGCCCTTCTCGATGAGGCGCCGTGCGGCGTCCACGCGGTTGTTGAGTGCGGCAAAGTGCAGAGCCGTGTTCCCCTCAAAGTTCGCCACGTCGGGGCGTGGGTTGAAGCCGAAGAGCATCTCCAGGATGGGCATGTGGCCGTTCGCGGCTGCCATGTGGACCGCCGTGCGGCCCTGTTCGTCCTGCGCGTTCACATCCGCGGGGTGTAGGGTTAGGTACTGACGCAGCTCCTCCTCGTCGCCCTGGTCGTTGTAGCGGGCGCAGTCCAGGAACCCTTCGCGGTCGTGCACACCGGTCGCTGTGAACTCAGCGGCGAGCTGGTTAAACAAGTCGTCGGCCTTCGCGCTCATCGTGTTGCGTCCAGGAGAACGCAAGACAAAAAAAAATATATATAGAAGAACAATTCAAGGTGGCGGTGCCGCGTTCGCGATCGATCTGTCGAAAATGTGAGAAACAGGTGAGAGAGAAAGAGGGGGAGGGATGGTGTTTCTACGTGCAAAAAAAAAAGTGCGAGTTGTCACTCTAGTTGACACGCACCTTGTGTCTTGGCAGAGTCGTGTTGGTGTGAAAGCACGATGCAGTCATGAACAGCAAGCGTCGTCTCCCTATATGAGAGCATGGCAAGAGAAATGCAGAGAGGAGGGGGAAAAAAGACAAGAGATGCTTGTTTCGCATCCTCTTCAGCCCTGCCACTGCTCTAAGAACGAGATATGAGCGGAGCCGCAATGCAGCAGTTTGAGCAAGGCCCGTCAACCGACCAATGCATAGCGCACAGTCGGCCGATCGAGACCGAGTTTTCTTGTTCCTCAATTGCTGTGGCAGCCCGTCCGATTGTTGGTGTTGTATATATTTCTTTTCTGTTGTATAGGTGTTGTTGTTGTTTTTTGGCACCAAAAGGCAACGCCTCATAATTCTGACTGCAACAACTCGCATCAAACGCGTGAGAGACTCATTGTTGCGCTGCCGTTTCTGACTTCTCACTCATGCGTCCCATGACAGGAAAGAAAAAGGAAGAGGAAAATACATTTTCAAAGCACATGGTGAGTCACGTTGTCATCTATTCTCTGTACGTGTGCTGTCATCAGGGCAAACTAAAAGCCGCGAGAATGAGACCAGGAGAAAAAAGTCCACAAAATTGTTTTAAAAAAAGAAACAGACAAACAAATTGGCGAAAAGGAGAGAAAGAAAGCAAACCAATACTCTAGAACCTACAACTGGTCGACGAAAGCACACGCACGTACACAGGTCAAGTGACTGATGTTGTCCTGAACAAACGAAAAAAAAAAAAGAAATTGAAGGATATGGCTCTGCGTGCAACGTTGTTGAGGGTCCACGTCTTCGAAGAACGCTGCGACAGAAGGGCGATAAAGCCGGAAAAAAAAAGTGAAAGCGCAAAAGAGAGAGACCTGCGGAGAACACTCGAAAAAAAAGAACAGGGAGCATAGTGAAATCCAAGCTGTCTGAACTCAAGGTTTGTTCTTCGCAGTGAGATGTCCTTGTGTGTGCGTGTGCGCGCGTGTAATTTGCTTATGCACACTGGCAAGAGTGGCCACGTGTCTTTATTATTTGCACTTATTCGCAACGCACAGCACACTCTGTGTGTGTGTGGTTTTGCCGTTGTGTGTACACGGTCCATCTCTCTTTCTCTCTCCTTGCACGTGACGTTCTTTTTTTCAACTTTCGCCTTCTCTTTGCGTGTCGCGTTTTTTTTTCTTTCTGTTGCAACTACCGTCGCACTGCTCTACCAACACGCCGTGTATTCACCTCGCTGCCTTCTATATTTCTGTTTTTTTTTTTGTTCTTCTTGTTTTGCCGGCTTTCTCCGTTCCTCGTTTCGGCCTTCTTCGCCGACACTCATTCAAGGCCACTGGTCGCACTGAGCTAGACAGACATGCCATGAGAGTAGGACCTCGGTGCGCAGCAAGGAGGAGAAGAGAGACGAAGGGAAGAAAAGGAAGAAGAACAAACGAGCACGTAGCATGCGGTGCGGCCGTTTACATCTCATTATTGGTAGAACTTGGGCTTCTTCGCGGCGGGCTTCAGAATCTGGAAGGAGCACATGAGCTCGCTGTCCACGGACATGACGGCACCGCTGTTGTCGAACTCGTTGCAGTAGTTCGGGGCGGAGAAGATGGTGATCAGGCGACGCTTGGCGAAGAACTGGTAACCATCCTCGACTACTTGATGAGCACGGCAGATCAGGTCAAAGTCGTGCTTGCGCAGGAACTTCTCGACAATGTCCTGGCCGAATGTGAACGACACACCGCGGTCGTTCTCACCCCATCCGGTGAGGGCCTCCTCAGGGTCGGACCACAGCAGATCGCAGATGAGGCCCGTGTCCGCCACATCGCACGGGCGCGTGATTTGCTTGATTTGATCCATCGACTGCAGCTCGGGGGACAGGCCACCGTGGCAGCAGAAGATCTTGTCGTCAATGATGCAGGCGACGGGGAGGCAGTTGAACGTGTCTGTGAAGATCTTCCAGAGACGAATGTTGTAGCGGCGCTTGCACTCATCGAAGAAGCCGTAGATTCGGTTAATGCTCGCGCACTCGTGGTTGCCGCGCAGAATGAAGAAGTTCTCGGGGAACTTGAGCTTGAAGGCGAGGATGAGGCACAGCGTCTCGAGACCCTGCTTGCCACGGTCCACGTAGTCGCCGAGGAACAGGTAGTTCGCGGTGGGCGGGAAGCCGCCGTTCTCGAACAGACGGATGAGATCGTAGTACTGACCGTGAATGTCGCCGCAGATCTTGATAGGAGCCTCTAGTTCGAGGAGCGCGGGCTGCGAAAGCAGAACCTCGCGGCTCTTCATCGCCAGGTTCTTCACATCGTTCTCGGCTAGCTGCACCTGCTTGCCGGGCTTCGAGCCACGGACCTCGAGCAGCTTGTCGATGATCGCGTCAACGTCAAGAGACATTCTTGTTTTGTTCTTTTTCTTTTTCTTTGTATCGCTATGATATACTCGATAACGGCGCTTACGTTTCTCTGCTCGGTGTGGGCGAGAGATAAAAGGTAAGAGAGAAAGAGAGAAAGAGAGGTGTACAGAGCGGGGGGAAAGGCACGAGGAGTTTGGTCTGAAAGACTAGAGAGGGAAAGAGATGGTCAACAGGTGGTGAAACAAATTGCGGCGAGCAACGTCGATCAGCACTTTGCGATCAAGGGTGGTTGGTGAACGATCAAAAAAAAACTGGGATACACGAAACGCACCCGCAAGGTTCAAGCGTTATGTGTGTGCGTGCGTGGGTAGGTGTATGTGTAGATATACAAAGAAACGGATGACCGAATAATAGACTTCATAATAAGCAGTGGGTGAGGGCACGTGCGCGAAGGATTGAAGGACAGGAGGAAAGGAGGAAAGAAATTGACCGAGTACCTATTTTGAGTGGCAATTGAGTGATTTTGTTGTTGTTGATGCCGTCGTCCAGTGTGGCTCCGCTCCGCAGTGAGCTGCGTGACGGTGTAGTACAACGCCACTCATGTTTCGCTCAGCTTTGCGATCAAGTGAGGAGGGAGAGAGAGCAAAACAGCTTCTCAGAACTCGGCTGCTGCGACAAACTCGTGACGAGCAACGAAAAGAGAAAGAAATTGAATGAAGGGAGTTCAGTTACTTCTGTATTTGTGCGAGACGCTACGCGGATGGAGTGCGCGTTGAGAAAGGCAAATGTAATCAAACCAAAAAAAAAAATCGGACAGATGCAAAAACAGTTCTGAGTGGTGTGAGTTCTATCCCCGATGCCGGGATTGAACACCATCAACGCCAAGTCCACAACAATGGCAACAACAAAAAATGAGCAAAGCTAAAGACAAACAGCACGACATTCGCCACATGTCGTTTGGCTTCTCGAAAGTATAGGTTGTGCTGTCTGATACTGGCTTCCGTTCATGTATGCATGTATGTATGTGTGGGTGTGTCCATTCTTCTTCATTTTTTTTTGTTTTGTTCGTCCTTCCTCTTCGCGCGTCGATGTGGCTCAGCCGTCAAACGCGACGCGGCGACGAGGCACGGTGGGAGGAGGGCGGGCGGGCGGAGGAGGCTGCGTGGCTTGCAATGGCAGCACGTCGCGGGGTGGTGCGGGGATGTTGGGAAAGTTCGCGCTGCCTGCGGTGGCGGTCAGAGCCGGCGATGCCAGCGGGGCCACGTCGACGCCCGCCTCGAGCAGCGTCACCGAGGACGCGCCTTGCATGCTAACCGCGTAGTGGAGGGGCGGCACTGGCTGCGGCCAGTGCACGACAAACTCGACCTTGCCCGCCTTGATGATCGTGATGACAGCCCCAATGGCGACGTCCTCTCCGTTCGTCGTGTCGTAGCCGGACACGTCGGCGGGGTTGGTGCCGTGGTTGAGCGTCGAGTACGCGTGCGAGAGCGACGGAGACGGGCCGACGTACACCGGCAGTGCAGACTCCGCGTCCACGTTGGTGACCGGCGCGGAGGCAGGGCCGAGGGTGGCGCTGCCCGGGGCCTGGCCCTGGGGCCTGGGCGTGGTGCTCGCGGTCTCTTCCTCCTCAGCCGTGCGGGTCGGCACCGCGACCGTTGCCGGTGGGGGCAGCGCGATCGCGGCCGGCGCGAACGGGAGCGTCCCGCTGCCGACGATGTACGGGGCGAAGAGTACGCGCGATGTCATGGGGCCCTCGGACTCGTCAGGGAACTCGACGCGCACTTCGATGATGTCCTGCGCCTTGAAGCCGGAGCCGGTCGTGTACATTTTGTCAGAGTACCAGTAGTGGATGAGCTCACCGGTGCTGCAGTAGGACACCGACATCTTCTGGTCGTGCAGCTGCTGATCGGTGTGGATGCTTTCGACACTGTCGGCGCCAATCAAGCCAATCGCGACACGCTCGCAGCGATCAATGCGGAACAGCCGGGTGTGCGGCTCGTTGCGCGCCAGCGGCTCCGTGCCGCAGACGCCGAGGATGTTGGAGGTGCAAAACTCCATCCCATTTGAAGCGACGCCAGGCCCGGGGTTGAAGCGCCAGACCAACGGCTGGTCCATTCCGATCTCCTTTCGCAGCGACTCCAACTCGTAGAAGACGGCATCCTCCGCGAGCAGGACCAGGTCCGCCGACTTTGTGGGCAGCCCGTAGCCGCGCATGTAGTTGATGATGTGCTTGAAGTTGACAACATCACGGTCAATGAAGGGGTGGCCATCTTCGTCCCTCGGGAACTCTTTGAAGTCGCTGAGAATCCACGAGCTGAAGCGCGACGGCTGCGCGCAGAGCGTCGACTTGAGCGTTGTGATGAGGGTGCCGCCAACGTTCAGCACGACCGTTGCATCCTCACCAACACTGACAGACGCCGCCCCCATTTCTCCGTGCTCCATGGAGGACGAGCTAGGTTCACCAGCGCGCGAGCGCTTGCGTGAAGTTCGTTGCGTGCCCTGCATAATGCGTGTACGTGCCTGTACGTCTGTGCGTTGCTGGGTCACATAAAAAAAAACAAGTAGGAAAAGTGAGAAAGAGTCGAGATGATGAGTGAGGCGCTGATCGAGAAGGGTAAACATCCATGGGAACGAGGTGGTGTGGTTGTTTGTTGCCTATACTGAGCTTGTTTGTTTGTTTGTTTCTTGCAGGCGCGCAATCAGGACATGCCACGCCAGCGTCCTCCATTTATTTATATGAATGAGATCATCTGTTCTTGGTGAAGCAAAAAAAAAATCTGGGACGTTCTCCGGAACGTCAATGAGCACGAGCAATCAGCTACAAAGCAACGAGAAGAAGAAGAAACGAAAAGGAGGCAAATCATTCACGCGTGTGCCGAGATGAAATGCTGTTCTCTGTCTCCATGAAATGGGTGCACGTCGAGAGTAGTCTGCCTTCGACTTCTCTGTGCGTGTGTAACCTCTTCTTGTTCGTTGTCGTCGTTGCTGTCTGACAAGACTTGCGCCATCACAGGTCATCGGCTAGCTCGAGGCCGTCCTCGTCCTCACTGCTGGTATCTGCCACGCCGGCCATCGCGTCATGGACGGCGGTGGGAGCTACCTGTGGGGCGGCATGATGCACAGGTTGTGCCATGCTTTCACGGGCACGCTCTCCGCCGCCTTCCGTCACGTCGTCGGCACGGACTATCATGCTGTCTGGCTGCGGCTCCTTCTTCTGCGGCTCAGGCACGGTGAAGCCGCTCGCACGGGCGGACGACCGGCTGGAGTGCGGGTAGGTCTCCTGAGGGAGCGCGAGGCCGGCCACGTTGTCGGTGCACACAATAAGAAGCGGGGCCACGGAGCTGGACAAGATGAGTGCGGTGACGTTGGTGAGCAAGAGCAGCGCACCAGGGGTGAGCACGTCCGGATAGCGGCCTGTGACGTCTCCGTGAATGGCACAGTAGCACATGCCGTTGGGCCCGTCCTGGATCGCCACTGTGGAGTCGGAGGAGCTCTCCGTCACCACGCGTACCACGCTGCCTCCGCAGCACGCCACCTTGTCTGACTGGGAAAGCTTTTGAATGTGAGTGAGGGGCGTGAAGGCAAGCCCACGCTGCTTGGCCTGCTCCTCCAAAATTGGCACGTAGTCCATGCGCGACACTAAAGGAGGCGAAGTGGCGAGGGAAATCAGCTGGCAAAGAGTCACTTTTGCACCCGATGCGCCTTGGAAACAATGAAGAACACGTGGTAAGACAAGGAGTGACACGGTGGGGGTACATGATTGAGGAGTCTCGGAAGATCAATCGCGCTAGCGGCTCTTACTGGAGGGGGCCACGAAAGTTGTGGATGCGGTAGTGGTGGTGGCTGAAAAAAAACAGAACATAAAAAAGCGACTGCTCTCGTGCGCAAGTTGACTGGCCATCAGGACAGAGAGGACAGAGAGAGAGCCAGGTCCGTATGTGTGTTCTTCCGGTTGCGCTGATATTTATGTTTTATCCTTTTTTTTTTTTTCGTGAGCTGTGTTGTACTCATATTTCTGGTCATCCGAGCCCGCAGAAGTTCTGTGGTTTTGCCGTAGTTCATCCTTTCGCTATTTGGTGTTGATCGCATCGCCTGTTCCTTATGGATTCGGATGTGGCCGCGGTAGGAACGCCAGGGTTGCACCGAGTTTTTCAAAGAAAAAAAAGATGCTGAGGCAACTGGTGGAGAAACACTTTAAAGCAAGACACAAAAAAAAAAAGCACCCAAAGTGTTCACTTTACTGGCTGGACGGTTTAGAGATTAGGCTGTACAGAACAGCCACAGCCATCGTCAAGCGCAGTGCCCACGCCTGCCATGTGCGCAGAGAGAAGTTGGTTGCCATGTGCACAAACAGGAACTGGTGGAATAAGAGATTGGCGCCAAGCACCACCAGCCACGTGTGTCCGGTGCCAGCCCCGATCGCAATCACAATGAAGATTGCATACACACCCACGCGTTCCCGAGCCCTTCGCGAGAGCCTCGCAAAAGACCCGCAAAAGCAGCCACCACCGTGATGGGCAGGGGTGGCCCAGCCGTGCAGGGAAGGCGTTGCCTGGCCGTCCTGTTCAGGCCCCCCGCGCGCACGCTGGATGAGCTGACGCGCCTCGCCAGTGCCGAGCACAGCGCGGCGGCCGCTCTCCGCGTTCAGTATCGCGGTGACCCGCTCGACAACGGCCTCGTCGCGCGTCTCCTGCTCTGACTGGGCAAACGTGTCGACAATCGACTTGGCGAACCAAAGCACCGCCAGCGTCACTGCCCACTGCATGAGCGTCATCAGAGCCGAGCCAGCCCCGTCCGCAGAGGCGTCGCGCGCTGCCGAGTCGGTGGCGCGCGCACGAATGCTATCGCGTGCCGAGCCGATGGCAGACACGGCCTTCTGCACGCCGGCGCCGGCGTCGAAGCGGGCGGGCAGGTACGCCGCGACGGCCAGGCCGATGCGCCGCACGGCCCGCTCAATGTTGTCGCCCGAGAAGAGCAGCACAAAAAAGACCGCCTGCATGTTCACCTTGATGAGGGCCTTGCCGACGAGTGTGGCGCCAAAGAATGTCCAAAAGGGCATCAAGAACTGCCCGCACGCCATGCCGCACAAGTCAAAGGCCATGTTGGGCCACGCGGCGAGAAGAAGGATCGCCCAGAAGCCGTAGCGCTCAATCTTGTCTAGTGTCCACATCTTCATGCGGTTCATCACATCAAAGGCGGAGGTCTCCGCGGTGGTGTCGTCCAGCGCCTGCTGCCGCTTCCCTTGCAGGGCGGCGGCGTAGCTGAGGGCGTAGGGCGGCACCTCGCCAATCGCCGTACCGGCCCCCCACAGAATGCAGGCGGGCATCACCTTGACCAGGCACCTCCAGAAGGATGCCGAGCCACGGGTGGACGCGTCCGACAGGCACGCGAACCGTCGGTCCCGCGGGCCGTAGAACGGGTTCGACGGGTACGTCCAGAAGTTCGTGTCGCCGCACGTCGTCGCGGCCGCGCAGATGAGGTAGATGTGAGGAAAGAGAAACAGCACGCCCGAGTGCATTCCCGTGCCGAGGCCAATGGAGGAGAGAATGCCGAGCACCAGCCAGAACACGGCGTCCGCCAGCATGTACTCGCACTCGCGCCACAGGCCCTGCTCCGGGACAACGAACCTAGAAATGAGCAGAGCTGCTACGGTGAGCGGCACGACGACGCGGCGCACAACAGGTCGTCGGGCAACGGCCGTTGTTTGGGTCTTGATCCAGTGCGTGGTTGCCATGGTGAACAGCGCAACCGTTCGAACAGGTTGTTGGGCCAAGGTAATAGAAGAGCGCTCCTGGGCCAAGGCATCGCGTACCGTCTCTATATTGGCGTCCAGAAGAGCGTTAGAAGACATTCTGATTGTGTGTGTGTGTGTGTGTGTGTGTGTGTGTGTGTGTGTGTGTGTGTGTGTGTGTGTGTGTGTGTGTTGGGAGGAGGGGGAATAAAATAGGTAATGTGAGCAATAGTTGATGGTGTTGTTGTTTTCTTCCAGGAGAAATGCAAATGTATTCTGCGTCCTGATGGAACACGAAATAAAACAAAGGGAGAGGAGAGAGAGAGAGGGCGGTAGGTCGGGTGAAAAGGAAAGACAGTGGAGGAAAAAATAGAAACATGCTGTGTGTCAGGCTCTCCTATTGATGCCAGGAACGCGGGTTTCAACGCTGACGGCAAGCATTGTGCGTCGTGTGTGTTCGTTTTTGGCCGACTACATCTGTGAGTGCGTTGAACCAATGGCAGCAGCACACCACATCGCAAGGAGGCCGGGACACTTCGACTAGGTGGTACATAACCACACACACATACACGCACGCGCACACGCGTATTCATACTAGTGTACGCCATGAACGCACACACCTAGAGGTTTCGCTTAGGGGGGGGGAACGAAGTGTCTCTTGTAGCTATGAGCACCCGCAGCGTTTTCTTTGTATATTTGTTTGTTTTAACATTCGTCGTCAATGTCACATAGGCATTGAGACACTTACCATGCGCTGCGTTTATGAGTCCACAGAAAGGAGGGAAAGAAAACAGAGAAAAAAACAGAGAAAAGAAGTCGGCAAGGTGGAAGAAACAATTCTTTGGTGTGTCTTTTAATCGAGTTAATCGTGGGGCTCGTGGGGCACCAGTTATACCAACAGACTGTTTCCCTCTCATAGCTTGCGGCTGCGCACGACGCCGGGCTTGATGGACTGCACGCCGGCAAAGCCGCCCTCTGCCTCCGGCTTGAACTGGCGGGACTGGGCCTTGTGCACGCGGAGGCCGCGCTCGTACTTGCGCCGCTGCGCCAGGCGAGGGGTCTTGCGGTCCTTCGGACGCGTCTTGGTGAGACCGCGGTGGAGCTCGATGCGCCTGCCGGCCTTGCGGCGCGCGACCTCGTCCCGGGCAAGCGGCTCACGGGGCTCGGCCTCGCGCTCGCTCTTCTCGCGATGGCGGTTGTTCTCCTCCTCCACAAGCGCCTCGTAGTCGCCCTCGCTGTCACCGCCCTCCTCGTCCTCCTCGCCGGCCTCGTCGTCGGAGAAGGGGGTCTCGCCGTCGTCCTCCATGTCCATGTCATCGTCGTACATGTCCTCCTCGTCGTCATCGTCGTCATCGTCTGCCACGACGGCAGCGGCCTTGCGCTTCTCCTCCTGCGTGCGGCGCACGTTGTCGACGGCCTTCTGGCGCTTGCGGAGAGCGTCCATCAGGGAGAGGCCCTCCTCGCCCTCGTCATCGCCGTCCTCGTCCAGGGCACCAGTCAGCTTTGAGAAGTACTGGTCCTCGTCCTCGCGGTACTGCAGCGGGGCGATCGTGGCGTTGGTGTTGACGGCATTCAGCGCGGACGCCTTCTTGGTGCGCACGCGCGTCATGGCGGCCTGCTCCTCACGCTCCAGCTCCTCTGCGTCCTGGATGTCACGCATCTGCTGGCGGCGTGCCTTGCCGGCGACGTCGATCTGCGAGCGGGCGGACGCGTACGTGCCGCCATGGGCGTTCTGCACAGGACGCATGTCGTCCAGGTGCACCGCCGAGGTGCTCTTGCCACTAAGAAGACGGTTGAGGGAGTACTGAAGCTTCTCCTCCAGCGGCCACATCTTCTCCAGGTACACGCGGATCTCAACCAGGTTGTCCACGACGGGGTGGCCGGCAACCTTCTTGCCCTCCGACTTGAGCAGCAGGTAAAACGTGACGTGCATGCAGTAGCTAAGCATCAGCTGCACCTTGGTCTCGAGAAAGGAGACGAGGTTGCGGTCCGACTCGGAGAGTTTGCGGCTATGAATGAGCTCATTCAGCGGTTGCGCGAGCGACTTGACCTCATTCAGGTACTTCTTCAGGTCATCCAGCATCTTCAACAGCTCGGGCGACTCCTTCTTGAGGACGGCAAGACGCTCGCTCGACGTGAGGGAGGCGAAGTCGCGCTCGACGGATTCAATCGTAGGGGCGGCGTCCAAGGCGTTCGCCGACGACGTCTTCTTCTTCTGGGCACTCTTGACGGCACCAAGGGAAACACCCGCTACGTCGAAGTCCTCCTCGGTGGCCTTGGTTCGCATGACACGCTCCGCGGCCACGGCCAGCTCCTCCTCCTCCTGGTAGTTGCCCTGCTCATCGTCGCCGTAGCCGTCGAGACGGTGAGCATCGGACGGCAGCACGGCCGTCATGTCGTCCGTCTCACGGCGCGACTTGGCGCGGCGGTTGTGGACGACGTCGTCCTCGAGCGTGTCCCCTGTCCTGCGCACAGGCAGGTCGAGGTCGAGGTCCTCGGTCATCTCGCGCTGCTCATCACGAGCGCGCTTCTTGGAAGCACCCTTCTTTGCCATTTTGGAGAGAGAGAAAAGAACGGGCAAAAGAGACGCACGAAAGAAAATCAAAAAAAAAGGACTCAAGTCGCTTGATAGACGGAGAAAGGGCAACAAGACGTCAGCAGAAATAGGGAGAAGGGGGGGGGAAGAGCGTTGTTGTGAAGTGCAAGGTACAAATACGCACATTCATCGCGCAAAGAGGGTACAGCGGCCCAAGTGGCTGCCCTGGTTGGCTAATAAAATCAAGACAGTGCTCGGATTCGCCGGGACACACACACAACTAGTCAAGTTGACTCTCTTGTGGAAAACAGCAACAGTGCCAGGGAAACACTGGGTGCGCGAGGCGCACCTCGACGTGATTCCGTGAAGCTGTGGGGAGGGCGGTTGCTCTGCCATTGCACCGCAAAGGCGCAAAGCTTCTTGTCAAATGGAGCTCCGCAAGTGTCTGGCGATTATTCTCTGGTTGCTACTTTGTTCGGGATTGTTTTATATTTTCAGTTTTGACGCACCGTCACTCAGCTGTGACACACAAAGCATTCATCTCTCGCACATTCCATCTGTCCGCGCCTGTGGCTGGGTTGGCACGTTGCACAGTTCGACAACGGCAAGACGCACGCGACACACCACACTTGGAAGCACAGTCGATCAGCCCCACAGTTCTGCGGCATCCACCGCAGGACCGTAGACACCGCGGCTGGAAATCTCCTGCTCGCGACACCAGCGTCCGCGCACGCGTTGCAGCTTCATGTACCAACCCCAAAATTCCATCGTCTTCAGCTGCTCCACCTGCCGGCGATCGCGGCGGATCTTCTTGCCAAAGTCAATGCGCTTCTCCTGCGCGTGCTCGTACACGACGCGTGGTGTCATGGGCATGACAGGGAGATGGCGCGACTCACGCTGAGGCTTGGGGTGGTTTGCCAAAATCTTCTGCACGTCACTAAATCCCTGGTACATGCCTGGCGCGGGTGAGGACGGCACCTTACCTTGGTAATCGGTGCCGTGCTTCTTCAAGTACTGGTGGCGGAAGTCGGAGACCCAAAAGGAGGGCCGAGCGTGGTTCTCGTCCATTGTCGTGCGCCAAAACATGCGATTGTAGGCATTCGTGCGAGAGCTGCTCCAGCGACGCTCAAAGTTTTTGGTCTTGGGCGACACAGGATACTGCTGAAGCGTTTTCCTCAGCACCACCGTGGTGTGAGAGAACATGATAGATGACTACCCACTTATACATATATGTGTGTGTTTGTGTGTGTGTGTACGCAGAAGAGAGAGAGGGAGGGGAACAACGTGTGTAGATCGTGTTGACATGGAAGAATGATGAAGAGCGCGTGAGAGCAACCCAAAAGGCCGGACACTGCGTGTGGAAGACGCTGAAAGTACTGAAGATGGCGGCCGCTCCGCAAGGCTACCTTGGCAGCCCTGTTCCGATCGTGTTGGCGTGATGACGCCGATGGTAGTCGCTCTGCTTCCGCAGCGACGCGCAGGTACTCGAAGCGATCGAAATGTACGCAACGATGGTCCGAGAGACTGCCAGATCAACGTCACAACGGGACTGTTTCGTGGTGTGTGCGTGTGTGCAATGCTTTGGTTCATTCGGATCCTCAAAGGACCTTTCAAACAAAAAGGTACATCGGAAGGTGCGCAGCAACAAAAGGAAGAAAAAGGGGGAGGGTGTATTATCGACGCACGCGTGTCAAACGCTTCACTCCCTCCGTCTGCTCCCGTCTCCACAGAAAAGCTCTATCAACAAAATATGCGTAGGTGCGTCATCCAAGTCACGTCGGGGGTGCTTGCGAGAGATCTGCACTGGGGTTTCTTCTTTTGGGGGGTGCATGTGCTCTCTTTCTTCGTTTACATGAATGAGACACGCCCACAAAAAAGAAAGAAAAACACAAAACAAAAGAGTGGACGGAGGTAAGAGACAACAAACGCGAGAAACACAGAGAGCTCGTGCACTCGGAGACCGTCCTGTTGACTCTAGGGATGAGAACGCGGTCGCATTTTGGCAGTCGTTTGGGGGGGGGGGGGATGTGACACGAAGAAACGCACTTCCGTCTCAGGCGAGCTCGTTGCGCGCGTGCAGTGGTTTTTGCGACATGGTCGCGTACTGGCCTGGCACGATTTGCGCGGGGGTGTACGACTCGCCCGTGCTGGTGTCATTGCGTGGGTGGTGGTAGTGGTGGTCGATGGTGTAGACGCCGTTGACAATGTCCCAGACACCGCGCACCGCCCGCGAGCGATCCACGTCGGCCTGGTCGGAGCGGTCCTGGTAGGCGTCCGAGTTCGTTGTGGCCCACTGTCCGCGGTTGCGAGAGAGCTGGCGCGTGTCGCGGCTCGTGACGGACATCTCGTGCTGCGGTGCGAGCTGGTAGTTCACGTTGCGGATGGGCATCGTCGCGTTGCGGTCGTTCATCGTCGCGGCGTCGTCCACGTCGTAGCGCGCGTGCTCGCGATGTGTCGTGCTCATCCACTCGCTCGCCGACCACGGCTGGTAGCCGGACGGCACGGCCTCCCTGCGACTCGCATCGAGCGTCGAGCGCAGAGCGACCGGATCGGCGTCGTGCTCTCGTCTGAGGGTGTCCGTGGTGCGTGCGCGGCGCTTGGGGCCCTCCTTTTCCACGTTGTTGTACCGCGTGCGGTACACATCCACACGTCCGTCCGGGTCCTCGGGGTCGCGCTCCCAGACACGCCAGGACGACGGATCAATGTCCGTCATGTCGCAGTGCTCGTCGGAGGTCAGCCGGTACGGATCGGGCCGCTCCGAGGCGAGTGGCTCGCCCTCCAGCTCGGCCATCCGGCGCGCGAGATCGTCCTCGAGCTTCTGTCCGTCGCGCAGCACCTGGAGCACAGTGTCGTCCAGCTGGCCCGGTGCGCGCTGGTTGGTCGTCTGCAAGTACAGAAACCGCGGTTTGCCACTCGCAGCGGCATCGCCTGTGCCATTGAGCCCGCGCGTGGCCATGAGTTGGCGAGCCTGGTTGGCATTCAAGCCGGGACCCGTTTCGCCGGACAGTGCGCCGTCCTTGAGCTTGTGCGTGCCGCCCTGCGGATAGTCCGCTGTGACTGGGAAACTAGTGGCCTGTTGAGGGATGGGGACCAACTTGCGGTTGATTTCGTCCTTGAAGCGGTAGGGATTGTGACCCACTACATCGTCCGGCTCTCGCGGAGGAACGTCGCCTGTGCAGCCCCAGTAGGCGCTCGAGGCAAACCCCTCCGTGGCGCGGTTGCGGAGAAGCGTTTGCATCGCCGCCTCGTCATCGCGTGGGGCGGTGGTGCTGCGCATGGAGTATGCCAGTGCCCCGTTTGCCGGTGGGTGGCTCCGCTTCGTAGAGTCCATGGGATGGCAACTGATGATGCGCACGTGACACACACACACACACAAAAGGAAAAACAGAAGGAAAAGCAGTAAAGAGGTTCAGAGCAACCAATAAAAATACTGTCGCATAAGCGTGGACAAGACGGGGCGAAGACCGAGAGAGAGGGGAGAGAAGGAGAGAGGGTAGGAGTACAGAAGTACAGATGTACAGATGCTGCCATTGCGTCTAGTTGACCGCGCAACAACGGGTACAGTCTCGCGAGCGAGGTAGGAAATGCACGCATCAACGGGCCAATGGGATGACGTGTACCATAAAGTGCGCATTGAACGTGCGAGGGAGAAGACGAAACGCGAACTGATGCAGGGCACTTCCCCTCTGCTCGGTTCAGAAGTCGAACGAGTATGTTTTGACTTCTGTACAACTGTGTGTGTTGTTGTTGTTGTTGTTGTTGCTTTGTGTGTGAGTCTATTTTGTAGTTGTTGTTTTTGCAGATGTACGTTTTCACTGGCAGTGTGAGTGTGAGAAACACAGGACTCTCAGTGGCGCGGAGCACCGCTCCTCTTCCTCTGAAGTGGTGTCACGCGCTTTCTGTGTATCCTTGTTGCTCCAGAAACATGAGCTGGTCACGGTTGAGCTCAGTGAGTGCCTCGATGAACATATCGATCTGGTCCGCCTCCTGCATCTGCGTTTGCCGCTCTATCTGCATGCGCTGAATCTCACTCTCCAAGACGCGGTTGCTCTCCTTCAGCGCCGCGTACTGATCATCTTCACGATGCACCGAGTACGCGAGTGCCCGCATAACCTCGTCCAGCGAGTGTGTGCCAGGCGGCGGGAGAGTCATGCCGCTGGTTGCGGCCCGAAACGGTGGTGGTGGCGGTAGGAAACCGTGGTCGGGGGAGTTGGCGTTAGAGGGGTAAAACGGTTGGGCCGTCGCGTGGAGCATGGGAGAGGGTTTGGGCCTCCACGCCTCTGCATCCTTTCCAGCGGACGAGTCCGGCTTTGGGTCCACTGCACTCACCGTGAATGAGGGACTACCCTTTGGGCGGGCACTCTCCTCTGCCGCCGGTTGCTCGTGTGCAGTGGAGTGCAGCCCCAGCGTCTCTGGCGGGCGAAACATGCCGGTTGAGGTTTGATTGGCCCAGGGTGTCGTGGGGCCAAGGTTCGGGGAGACGTAGGGTGATTTAGACATGACGGGTTCGATATGGTTCCTTTTGTTGTTGTTTCCGGTGGTGCGGGAGGACGTAGGTGTGTACGCTCCAACACGACCCAAGCGAGACGTCAAGACAAAAAAAAATGATGTGAAGTGACGACTGTGTGCCACGCGAATCTGTCGCGAGGAAGAGAAAAACAAAAAAAAGCAAAAGTCGCAACGGTGTGGTGAGAGTGTCGTCATAAGCAGGTGAGAAAAGGGAAGGGGGTTGAAATGGAATACAATGCCAGTTGCCACGCGCGCCACGCGCACAGATCACGTGCTAACCAAATAGCACCAACGCGGAGAGAGGGAGGGGGGGGGGGGGATGATAGCAACAGAAAAAAAGAACTGGCGCAATGCAAGTGAGAGAAGCCAATGCTGGTCGTTCAGAGGCACCAGGGGTGCACTTGTTGGCTGTTGGTGTAGGGTGTGGTTGCGGCTTGCCTTGTGATGTTTGCTTTTGCTTTCGATTGTCTGTATGTGTGCCTGTTACAATGTGTCTGTATGGGTGCGAAGTGGCGCGCCAGCGTTTCCCTGATCAGGGCCTAGCCTTTCTGCTTGGTCGTTGCCGCGTGGGCTGCATCCGCCTTCTCCTGGTTCCCGACGTACTTGAGACGCGACACAAGCTCGTGAAGCTTGGAGGCAGCAGCACGCGCGCCAGTTTCGCCTGACGTTGCGGCCTTAAGCACAGCGTCGCCGAATTCCTTCTTGCGCTGGCAGATCTCGAAACAGTATTGCTCAATCGTGTCAGCAATGATGAAGCGCGAGACGAAAACGGGCTTCTTCTGTCCGATTCGGTAGCAGCGGTGAATCGCCTGCTCCTCGACGGCGGGGTTCCACCACGGGTCCACGACAAGAACATGGTTTGCGGCGGTCAGATTAAGACCGATGCCGGTGGCTGTTTTGCTCGCCAGGATAATCTTGACGGAAGGGTTGCTTTGAAAGTGACTAATAGTCGTGTTTCGCGCAGAAAGTGTCATTGTGCCATCGAGCCGAAGGAATGGAATCCCGTACCGATCCAAGGCGACGGCAATCACATCCATAAACGAGGTGAACTGCGAAAAAATGATCATCTTGTCATCTGGGTAGTTTTCCTGCATATCTTGGATGGCCTTGAGGATCATTTTGAGCTTTGAGCTCAGGACAAACGGCTGTTCCTTGTACTGCGCAATGCGATCACTCGAGGAGAGGGTGCGTTTCTTAAACGTCGTGTTGTACGGGATCGCGTCACCGCAAGTCGGGCATGGCAGGCGGGTGGCGACATCGTCTCCGTCAACGGCTTCACGAAAGCGCATCAGCAAGCACTCTTGGCAAAATGTGTGGCCGCACTTGGCTGTAATGACGCTCACAGCCTCGTTGCCGCAGATGCCACACATGGATACCTTCAGCGCACGTCCTTGGCTGATCCAGGGGTGACAGCAGGCCTGGCGCAATCGTGTCATCATGGCGAAGATGTGGAACGCGCCGTCCTTCCGCTCCGACGAGGCCAAGGCACTGCGCGAGCGGGCCAGAATACTGTTGTACTCCTTCGACTCCTTTGGTGTGAACGATTGTTTGACAACCACTTCGGTCTTGGACGGCAGCTGAACCAGCACCTCGAGAACGCCGTTGCGCACCATCACCGGGCCGCGTCGGAGGAAGGCCGGTTGCAGCGACTTGGCAATGCTGCGCTGGAGAAGCGGGTCCTTGAGGAGGTCCTCCGGGTTGCTTCCGGGTAGCACCGGCAACCGCGGCAGACCTGCAAAATGTAGTAGGTTCTGGATGTCGTTGATCGAGTTGTGTAGGGGCGTTGCAGTCACTGCCCAGCGGTGCAGACCTTGCAGCTCCTGTACAGCCCGCCAACGTTGTGTGCCACTGTGGCGGATCATGTGCGCCTCGTCGAGAATGACGCGCTTCCACATAATGTGGAACAGCGGGCCGGCCAGTTTCCGGTTGAAAGCGTACGTCTTGCCGTCCACCGGAATGAAGCCCTCCTGCGACGAGTTGGACAGCGTGTCGTACGTGGTGATGACAAAGTCGTACGTTTCCAGCTCCATGCTGCTCACCCACTTGCTGTCGCCGTGGTAGAGGTAAACAGTGGTTTTTCGTCTAGAGTCTATTTTGCTTTCTATTTCGCTTTTCCACTGTAGCATCAGCGAGGCGGGGACGACAACCAGCGTGCGCAGCTCCTTGCAGTCGATCAGGTCAAAGTTGCGTTGCTCTTCGTCGTTCAAGAACGCCGTGGCACGCCTTTCGTACGAGGGGTGGAACTTTGCAGCAAAGGCAAGCCATTTGTCCACTTCGGTGCGAATGTCCGCGTAATTGCCGTGCTTGGTGGTCATGATTGCCTCCACCTGCGGAAGCAACGTGGCGAGGCTTTTGGCCGGCTGGTTAATGCGCGAGCAATTGGCCACGACGCTGATCCTCTGCATCTGCATAATCACGGTCAACAGACGGTTGCCGTCCGCCACCAGCACGCGTTCCTTCTTGTGTTTGGATGCCAACAGGCGCTGAATGGAGTCAGACACAAGGCACAAGCCCATCATTTGTATCGTTTTGCCCATGCCGAGGTGGTCAGCCATGATCCCGCCAACATGCAACACCTCCCGCTGGGCCATCCACGTAATGCCTTCTTTTTGGAACGGCAGCAGGGGGACCATCATGTGTGGCACTTCGAACGCCTTCTGGTCATTATCGTACTCGAACGAAGAATAAAACCCAGTGACAGGAGCAGGGTCAGAAAGGGCGACGGAGGCCTGCCTAATGATGGCCAACGCTGCTGTTTTTCTGAACAGCGATCGAATACATTGGTGCAACATCACCTTGTAGCACCGTCTATGCGCGCGGCAGTCAAAAACAAAGCTGTGTAAAAATGTGGGTGTGTATGTCAATGAGTAACCCGCCGTAACGTCTACTTTTGAATCTTATTAGTATTGTGATTAGTCCTAATACTCAAAGATGTTTGGCTCCAGTTTTTTTTTTTTTGCGGCGAGGCGATATATATTTATATATATATAAAATATATGCATATATACATATGTATATATATTTGCGTGTATGTGTGCGTATTTGCCGATAATAATAAAACGGAGGCGGACAGGTGAGGGGGAGCATGCACCAACCGGAAAATAATAACAAATAGAAAGGCAGGATATCAACAACGAATAGAGGAGGGAGGGAGATGCATGTGATGAAGATGTTACGTGTGATGCTCACAGACAAAAAAAAATGCAGTTATCTAATACACAGAGAAATGAACAGACTGTCTCCACACAATGAAGAAATTTGAGCAGTCATAATTGCCGTTTGCTTAATTTCCTATGGTCACGGTGTGCCCCTTTTATGCTTTTTTTTTTTTTGAATGCGTGTTCTAGCTGTGGTTGTGCGTTCGGTGCCAGCCCCCAGAGGACTTTTCCAGGGCAACGGCCAAGCGGGAGGAAAAAGTACGAGAATGAAGAAAGACGTGAAAAAAAAAGCGTGAATGATTCTGTGTAGCAGCGGCGTGTGGACGTACAGCACCACGAAAAAGCTGCGCGATTTCGCGACAGGTGTGACAGGGAAGAAAACAGGGAATAGACAGGACGGCGCCGTACGAACGCCGCGACAATTTAATGTCTAGGAGCCATATGTACACTCCCGTGAGAGGCTTGCATTAGCGCTTCCCGGGCGGCTTTCTCTTTTTCTGACAGGATGTACGCGCTCGCTCGTGAATCCAAATCGACGTCGCCTGTCGACGGGCTTTTAATACTGTCATCCGCATTTAGCCGGCAATCGGCAAATACAGTGGCGCGAGATCCATTGACAGGGCCGTCTTCGTCCGAGAGAAGGTTTTTGGAGATCGTGTGCGTGAGCAACACCGCGTCGCGGAAGCGCTTGAGGCTAGCAGGGTGCCTGACAAGCGAGCACGAGACAACGGTGCTGCGTGGTAGGCGATCGGCACCGTGAAGCGGCTGATATTGAACCACGCCGCGTCGGAGGCTTCGCCCGCATAACGGGATGGCCGATTGGCTGGTCAATTTCACGTGTGACGCGCCGAACAACTCGAACGAGAGCCGCACTGAGGCGATTTGGCGAGGCCGTCGGGAGAGAAGCGCGCTCGCCGTGTCCAGCAATTTTTCGTCGCGTGATGACAGCACCGCTGTCAGGCGGAGGTACGCGGAGAAGTCAGCGTGCAGTTTTGCCAGCAGTGTGGAAGACTTGGTGAGCATCTCCGCGGTGGCCGTTTCCGACCCAAAGAAGTCGCCGAGAATTTTAATTGCACATGCGGTGACGCAGGCAATGGCGAGTTCCGTGGAAGTTGACGTGAAAACTTCCAGTTGCAGCTCAGCCGGCTGGTCGCGTAGAGAAGCCTCAAAGGCAGTCAGGAGAGGCACAGTTGCGTCTAGTGTTTTGTCCAGAAGTAGTGGCGCATCAGCCGGTATGTGCACGACTTTGCGGACGTACACTCCACAGCACAGCTGGGTCATTAAAGCCAGCCACACCCGTGCCAAGAAGTGCTGTGGCTCCGCGTGCAAGTTGTCGTGCACGGTCCGCACAATTCGCTTTGCTTCGCCGAACTGCGACACTGGTGGCTCCCCAAGGAGCGATCGAAATAGTTCACGGGGGGCGCGCCCAAGCACCGCCCGCCCCGCTGAGCGCCATTTCTTTATTGTTGCGTTGTCGATGCGCTGAATCGCGCTCATCCACTCGGGGCCGCTCAAGACGCCGCGACTGTCACTTCCCTTCATTGACATGGCGAACCACGCATCTAGAGTCCTGGTTGGCACGCGAACGCCAGTGGCCTGCGACACCACGACGCTCAGTATGTACCCGACCAGCGCAGGAACGATGAGTGGCTTTTCCAGTGGTTTCCGGTAAGATGTGGGGATGTGCTGCTTGTCAATGACGTCGAGGTAGTGGCAAATGGCCCCAACCTGTGCGGCGAGATCCGGCACCAGTTGATCGAGTGCGGGCCACAGCACGTTAGCGTCCAACGCGCTCGACGGTGCAGTGCGGTTGGATGGCGTCACAAAATAATCCATGGTGAGGCGCTCCACAAAATCCGCAACACTACGTTTCCGCGTTGCACGAGACAGCAAAGTGAGGTCTTCGTACTGCTCATATTCCATTTTGCGATTGTGTGTTTTCTGTTGCCTTGCTGTTGTCGGGGTTGGTGGGGTGTGGGGTGGCTGGTGGGTTGCGGGAGGGGCAGGGGGCCTTTTGGCGGGTGGCGGGGGGCGTCTCGGGCGGGGCCAGGCGCGGGCGCCGTCCCCCGGCACCACNGCCCCCCCCCCCCCCCCCCTCTCTCCACACGCGCCAAAGCACAACCCCCCCCCCCCCCCCCTTACCACCGCCACGCAACAGAACAGATTATGCTTGCCAACCTCTATTTTAAGACGCGGCAATCGCAAGCCGCCGGTGAGCCGCTGCGTGCCGACGGCGGAAACGCACCCGAGCAGCAATTGTGCGAGTCCACCCCGGAAGTGCTCACCTCATCAGTGCTGTTGGAACAGCCATCGCGGCAATTTGTGACATCAGCAGAGATTTTTCGCCAGCAACGAGAGCCGCTCATCACACCACCCTCGACAGGAACACGCGATCCCCGACGTCCGAAACGTGATTCGCTGGACAGTGTGGTGCATGCCCGCCCTACAACGTCGTTGTCTATCGATGAAATGCGTCTGCCCCTGCCTTCATCATCAAATGTTGCGGCACCCGCGGCTGCAACCCAGACTGGAGTTGATGATGCGTCGTACGTGAGCGCGCGCATTCTTCCGTTTAGCGGTGCTCACGCATACAACACGGCAAACGGTGTGGTACAACGTCTCAAGGAGATTTCTGGCCCACGTTGTCTTCAGTGCTCCGAGGACGAATTTGATGACATTGCCGTCGCGCGCCGCGCGGCCTTCTTTCGCACACTGTTCAACGCGCATGAGGACACCGCAAGTCCGCTCCTATCTGTCAGCACCTCTCCGCCGTGCGGTGACGTGCTCTCGACGTACAACGGTGGTTATGCGCAGACGATTGACGCCCTAGAAATCCTCCGCGCACAAATTAGATGAGAGCGCTCAAAAAGTCCGACATCGGAGGGGAACTGGGACGACAAAAAACAGCGAACCTTCTTATCGACATATATTTGCGCACCTTTCAAACACACGCCTTATATTTACTCTCCTATCCTATCCATTGACATAGACATCATATAGATGCAAGTTGAGAAAAGAAAACTCTTAGTCAAACTGCGGTACGATCATTTTCGCAGAGAAAAGGGAGCAATGACATATTTACTCTCGTGCATTTGTGGAGCTTGCATTGCTTCCTGCCAGCACTCCGTCTTTAACCACGCTCCCGGTACTTTGGGAGTTGACATGACCATGATGAAGACACACACTCATATGCCCGCAATTTGCGACGCCGAACTGTGCCGTGGAAACACACAATAATGTTATCACTATTTGTCATTCACCTTCGCCCCCCCCCCCCGCTTTTCTGCCCCTTTTTTTCTCTCTCCCTTCAACCCCATTCACTGTGTTGTATTCACTTGGAAAAGCGTCGTGTCAAAACGGGAGAAAAAGTTTGCTTTGAGCTAATTCATTTTCTGTCGTTTCACGGTGTGTGTGTGCCTGCGTCTTCGACTGTCATTGAGTTATACTCACCAGCTTTCTATTTTTCTCTCGTGTTTTGTTTTGCACCTTTTGTTGTTCGCCCGCTCTCAATGCGACGTTTGTGCCGTGCGCATGTGCGACCTTTGGTGCGGGCCTTGATCACTGTTCCGTGGGACTCGCAGTTGCCGAACTGTGCATCGAGTTCCTGGGCCGGCATCGGCAAAGCTGTAGTTGATCAGGCGCTGTCGTGCGATACTGGCAAGGAGGCGTTCCAGGAGTGCTGCGTCGCCCGTGAGCAACTTGAATCTATTGTCCAGTCGATGGGATACGACATGAATGTCTACATTTTCGGTGGACTTGTGACGCTGCGCATCCTCGAGGCTGGTGGCGATGTTGATTTTGTTGGTGTCGCAGATGTGGAGCCCAGCTTTGAGGAATCCGGCGATATTGTCAGCCGCGCGTGCCGTGAATTTCGCCGCCTTGGCCTGCGGGCCTCGGCGCTGCCCAAAGCGCGCGTGCCTCTTGTCAAGGCTGATCGCGTGAGCAAGAGCTTACCGGGCTCGCCTTTTCACAACCTGTCGTGCGACGGAATTTTCCAGTTCGCGCGGCGCGTCAATTTTACCGAGGCCGAATCCTTCGAGCGGCGCCTCAAGGAAAATTACGCCGCGTTGCAGATTGACTGGAATAGCTCGCATCAATTTGCCACCGTGCAATTTAGCTCCACTTCCGCGCTTGTGTACGCCCTCTCCCGAGTGAGACGACACGAGACCGTGGAAATCCCGCTCCGTTTGCCAGTTGATGCCCGTCACGGCCCGGAACTGTACCGGTTCCCGTTTGATTTCTGCCTGTCATCAACGGGTCTCCGAAACTCGTATCTGCTTGCGGAGGCGCTTGCCGAGTACCCTTACAGCCGCCATCTGCTGCTCGTGCTGAAGAAGTGGGGTCGTGCCTGTGGCGCAGTGAACCCGATTGACGGCTTGCTCGCCACGTATGCACTCACGATTATGGTCGCGCACTTTCTCATTCGCCTGGGCATTATTCAGCGGATTCCCATTTCCCGCATCACGAGCGAAACAAATGTTGTTCCGATGCACCCCGAATACGCCCCTCTCGCGCAGCATGACGGTGACCTGGAGCAAGTCGGCCACCTCTTGGCTCTTTTCTTTGAGTACTACGGCTCCGTTTTCAATTATGGCGAGAATGTAGTATGCACAACAAACGCGCAGCTGAAAAAGGAAGCCATGGGATGGACGCGTGACCGCAACGGCATCAACAAGCCGCCCTTCTTTGACTTCGCAATTAAAGATCCCTATGGGCTGGACAACATTGCGCGGAACCTCGACATGGAGGCCACCACGTTTGTGCAAAGCGCACATCGTGCTGCACTGGAATCTCTCGTCAACGACATCAATGACCCCGCGTTCGCACTTAACACGCTCATTCGCTCGCCGCCTCGCCCAGCACGACGCGAGCGCACCTTATCCGAGCGAGGCATCCACTCGGAGTCGCTCTCCGCTGACCAGCTGGAGGCGCGCCATATTCTCAAAAAAGTAGAGTTTACCGAGCGCAAGCGGGAGATCGAGCGCCTCGGACGGCGGGCCGTGGCGAACAACCACAATCAAAACGTTGTCACGTCGGTCACGAAAAATGTTCTTGGGTGGATCAAGACTGATGAAACGCATTGACACACACGCATATTCGCATATATATATATATATATGACCACACATGTATATCCATATGCGCATACAGAGAGGCAGTTCGTCGTGTCAGTGCGGTCACGAGAGATTTTCCTTCTATCTCGTCCCTGCACCAGAGCTCTCCCTTGACAGCTACCAAAAAAAATTTTTTTTGTGTTGTTTGCACTCCTCTTCACACTCACTTGCATGCCCCACGAGCAGGCGAGAAAAATACCACAGATTTTCGTTCGTGGTGTCTGTTTTGATCTCCACTCCGAACCAAAAAAAAAAAAGAAAGAAACAGAAAAGCAAACTCATATCAAAAATCACACAGAACGCCAATGGAAAGAAAATAGCATCCCTATTTTTTCCCCTCCCAAACACAGCACTCTTAAATCGTAGCTAGGCGTGCGATTTCTTTTCGACGAACGCCAAGTGCGGTTTAAAATAGACACAGAAAAATCCTCATTTTTGTGTTCACGCCACTTGACGCAAACTGACACACATGTTAATCCGTCCAGGTATCCCCTTTTACTTTTATTAGTATTCCCTCTCTTTCTCCTCCACGATTTCTATTCATACACCTCTTCCTCCTCCTTGCTGCGCGCGCTCGGCGGTTTACCTCGTCATTCTTTTATTTTCTCGATTGCTACAGTGGCATTTTGGTGTCCGTGAACTGCCTGTACGTATAACCTTCTTTCTCTTCTCAACTACTTAGCGGACGTTCCTTGTAACTGTCTTTTTTTTTGTTTTAGTTTCTCTCCCCATCGGCATTCTTTTGAGCAGCCGTCGCGGCGAATCAGCCAACCGTTGTACTTCCTTGTGCCTACGATCACCGTCCCTGCGCGCCCTTTTTTTTTCTTGTCCTTTTTTTCCCATGGAGTCCACTCCGTGCTTCCGGAAAGTGCACTGGGGTGCGAACAACGTCTTGTTTCCTGGCACGCGCCACACGGAGCCAAATGAAATGTTCCCGTGGGAGTGCGTCAGCGAAATCATCCCAGGGCTTTTTCTCACTTGTGAAGAATTGGCGAAGGATAGAGAGAACTGCCTCCGCTGCGGCTACTCGCTTGTCATGAATTTCTGTGCAGCGGCGTACAATCACCCACACAGAGTCTACGCTTTCAACACAGAGACAAAGAAGCGAGAGTGGCGTGACTTCGACTCGCTCCAAGAGTTTTGTGCGGCACTGGATGAGTACGTCTCGTCTCCAGTGCCAGCGGATGTCCAGGCACGCAAAGTCTTCCTGTATAATTTTGCGGCGCTGGACATCCCGACGTACGACATCAGCCAACATTTCTTGCCGTGCTCTGCTGTGATTGAACTCATCATGGCATGTCGCGACTCATTGAAAACGGACGGCCACGGCGAGGACCAACTCCACAGCGTGGTCGTCCACTGCATGGTTGGCGTCAGTCGCTCGGCCTCCGTGGTTGCCGCGTATCTTATGAAGCGCGCGCATCTCGGTGTCGAGGACACCTTAGCGTTTATGCAAAGCACGCGTCCCGTGGTGGGGCCAAATCCTGGCTTTCGCCGGCAACTAGGCATGTGGGAGGCTTTACTCACGCTCCACTTCGATGACGAGTTTGCAGCCAGGCTTGTCATTGACGAGCTGAGAGAGCGGTGCAACCTTGTGGAAACAGTCACGGAGCTTCTGCCAATGCTGCTCGAGAACAGCAAGTGCGCCACTGAGCGACAGTATTTCGGCTTCATTGTGGCGGAATCTCTAGAGTCCGCCGATCAACTGACACTCATTCGCCGCGAGCTGCTATCGGCTATTGCGGCTCTTGTAGACTCGGAAACGTATGTGGACACGCCCAAGTTTTTCGCTCATATTTGCGAAATTATGCGGAGTGCTGAGAAGTACGTCCCTTCGTTTCTCCTGTGCTTTGCCGACGGCACGGGCGACTCCGCCGACGAGTCCGTCGCGTGGACAGACAGTGCGTACCGGTTCGTCTTTATTGATCTCGCCCGATCAGGCTACGTCAAGGACACCTACGACACCGCGCGCGCCTTCTCTTCGCTCATGACAATGATCCAAACAAAACACTTTGACTACACCGAGCCGTCGTGTGCCCGGCTCATTCAAAGCGATGGCACATCTGCTGTCCCACCTGCGCCATTCATTAGATTCTCGTTTCCGTTTCTTCACCTCGTCGCGGCGTACGCGGAGGGCTTTGTGCCGTACGGCGAGCTGTCTGATCTACAGAAACAGCACCCACTCTCCGGGGGCACATTCACAGAGTCAGAACTTGAGGCCCTGGTGCTTCTTGTGAGGCAGCTGTTTTTGTCTCATTTTCTGCTCTCGACGTGCGGTGGGGCTCAGCCGGACCCTGAAGGTGACGCCGACGGTCGCTGGTCTGTCGGGTCGCAGCTGAAGCACCTGGAGGACGACGCCGAAGTCGTTCTTTTCGAAGAGCTGGAAAAGGGGGCCAGTGCCACCGATGTGCTGGCACTGGCGCGTGACCGCTACGTTGTCTCGACACCCGCACAGACGGAGCCGGTTTGCGTGGCGACCGGAAGAAAGATCCTGGGTGCCATCATTGCCTTTCGCGTGCTGTTGGAAACGGCAGAGCAGTTTGTGCTCAACTCGTACAGTGGTCGTATTGACGCGAAGAACACACCCCTCAAGTATACTGAGGCCGCGTTTCCTGTTTCAAGCGTGCTCGCCGCGGCAACGGGGGTAAGTGATATGTGTTCGGCCCATCGTAGCGCTCCCGGTGATCTCATATCCTATTTCCGCACGGCCCTCGAACCTGTGTACCTCGCCGATGTCATTCACACGGACGGTGTGTGGGCGTCGCTGAATGCACAAGAGTCGTAACCGCTTGCAGAGGATTTTTCTTTTTTTTTTTGTCTTCGCGCGCCGCTGTTGCTCACTTAGATTGCCTCACCTTTGTTTGCTTGCTGGCTTACTTGTGCCAGTGTGCATGTGCGTCTCATCTCTATCCTATCCACACAGCCAACAAACTGAAATATGAAAAAAGATCTCAAAGGGCTAAAACGAACCACCACGAAGCGCGTGAAAGCATCCACTGGCCCTCGTTTTTTTTTTTTCGTGTCAGTGCATCGTGCCGCTCTCTCTTCTCTCTTTGATGTTTCTACTTGGACTGAGGCGTGCCTTTTACCCTCGCGCGCTGTGGGGGCTGTACTCGTGCCCTTCTTTTTTCATTTTGATTTGCCCACTTCCTCTCCATCCCCAACACTGTTTTCCTCTCTGCCAGTCACTCGACCAGTCACCCCCATTTTTTTTTTCACTCTAGCCTCAAAACGGCGACTCCTCTCTCTACACGTCAAGGATAGACACAAAAGACACAAACACACAAGCATGTCGTCTTCTTTTAGTGAATTGCAGCAGAACTACTTCAAAGAGTTCTTTGATTTCTACGATCACGACAAGATTGGCCGGATTCAAACTGCCGATGTTCCGGCTGTGATCCGCGCCTGCGGGGCTATCCCACTAGAGGCTGACCTTGAATCATTCAAGTCCCTCGCCGATCCACAGCAGCGAGGCAGCTGCGACTTCGAGGGCCTGTGCAGGGGACTGCAGGCGGCGTTTGCCTCGACAATCAGCGCAAGCGATGTACGCGATGCATTTCTTGGCTTTGACTCCCAGGGGAAGGGCACGCTTCCTATGCACGAGCTGCGGTGCTTTCTGACCACACTTGGAGACACCTTGACGCAGGAGGAGATGAATGCCTTTGTCGAAAACATGCAATCTGAGCTCGACATGGAGGGCAACCTGGTTCTCGTTGATGCCGTCGAGAAGATGACACCCGAGTACCTCCGATGATGATGTCCGGGACGATGATACTGATGTACACTATTGCGTGTGCCCGTGCCACGCCGAGCCGACCATGACAAACACCGAACACAAAACACACACACACACAAAAAAAAAACACCAACAAAAAAGCCACAAGAGCTTCTCCTCACGTCGTCGCATATCAACACAAATACAAAGGACTAAATCCGACACACCACCCGCACACGCGTGCGAACATCCAGTTGTGCAGTTGATGCAAAACAGCCACATGCACACCTGACTGGCGTGACTGGGCGTGCCAGCGCGTCACTTTTCGATTCACGCTCTTTTTTTCCAACTCCTTCCCCTCTCTCGCGTCTTTCCTTCCCCATCAAACATTCAGTTACAGCCAACAGACCCACAGAGAGAGAGAGAGAGAGACTAGCACGGCTCTTCCCCCTCCCCTCCCCAATTAGTCATGAGCCGCAATCCAGTTATTTTGGAGGACACGTTCACTGTGACTGGCGTCAATCTCGACGGTCGCGTGTATCAGCGAGTGTCCCGCGTGTTGTGCAAGAATGAGGATGACTCGTTGACAGCCACTATGGACTTCAACACCGAGGAGTTTCCGGTTGCGTTCGATGAGCGACTGATTGTGACGGTGGCCAACTCCCTTGAGCTTTCAGGTGCGGCTGACAGCAAGCACTACGATCACAGCATCTACCACCGCGAAACCCGTTTGGACGACTGTGACTACGCCATGCACGGACGTGTCTACCACCACGGCGTGGACGAAGCGAGCCTGGAGGTGACAGTGTACATTAGTTGCGGTGGTCTCTTGACGCAGATTAAGGGCAAGCCCGAGAGCCTGCGTGACATCCACTACAACAGCGATGTGTACCTCCTCGTGAAGCGTGTCGGCAACTAACAAGGCCATGGAGATACGAGGGGCACCGGCGCGAGGTGTTCGGGCGAGGAGACGGAATACGAATGGGTCGGCGCACGCACGTTTTGCACGCTCCGCGCCTTGCATCTTTTTTTTTTCTAACTCCTCTCTTTTTTCTCTTCTGGCCCCTGTTTCCCCTCCTCAGTTCTCGTTGTCGTTGTTGTACGAGTAAAACAAAACAAAACAACAACAACAACAACAATACTGGCCGCCAAGCATGTCCTGCTTCATCCGTATGAGCGGACATGTGCGTGTTATAACTACACTACTACTAAAGTGAAACGTAAACAAGAGAAGACAAGTACAATTCTCGCCTCCTCAGCGCGGTTGCTCACGCCCTGTGTATATGTGTGTGTGTTGTGTGGAGCTGAATGGAGTGGCACTTTCTTTGCTACTCTGCATCTTCATCTCGGGACTCTCTTTTCAACGAAGATGGTTTCTTTTCCATGCAGTTTCAGTGGCTTGTTCGGTGCGTTCTTTCCACCTTGATGGCGAGCAGGCTGTCCCCACGTTGCGCCAGCCAGGCTCGACGTACCTGTGCGTGGGTCTCAACGCTGTGTCCGCTGGCACTTTTCGTCGTATGTGCCCACCTGCACGTCCGTTACTTTCATTCCTCCTCCATACCTTGCTCGTCTCTCTTTCTCTCTGCTTTTTCTCATTCAGTCGCTTGGACACAGAGACGTGATTCCTCTCCCTTTCCCCTCTTTCTTGTCGCGCGTGCACACGGCATGAGGTCTTTTCCCAGGCGCCACCTGCTGCTGACCGTGTCGTGCCCTGCGGGGATTCATTCGCCGTGCGCAAGGCGACACAGCTCCACTGACAACAACAACAACAGCAGCACCGGCGGGGAGCCGAGCAGCGGTGCGACCGGTGCGAAGGACCGCGGCCACTACCGGCGTCGCACGTCTGACCCGCAGACGCCCCGGCAGCGCGGTGACTTCCAGCGTGACCTCAAATTCGGCAAGCGCAGACCGCTTCCCGATGCACCATGGCGCCAAGTGAAGGCCAAGACGTACCTTGACGACGCGGAGCGGCTGTACGGCCGCAAGGAACAGTGGCACCTCGTGGAGGACGATGTGCTGCGTGAAAAGCTCGTCACCGTTCTGCAGGACTACCTGCGCGACACGATCAGCGCCATCCGGCTCGAGTCGCGAGACGCCACCAAGTACCGGCGCCTGTGCGACACGGCCGCGAAGGAGTACCGCGCGCACGTGATTGCCGGTGCGTACGCGTCTCCAGAGATGCTCCGCACATGGGCACACGGACTGCTCAGGCCTGGCGCGTCCCCGGTGCACACTGTGCGCGCTGCGGGCACGGAGGCGGCGGAGGGCACAGACGCACGCGATGACAGCCATCCCCACCCCACCCACCCGTCCAGGGACAGCGCGCCGACACCTGAGGCCACCTCACCGTCCGAGGAGGAGGCGGCAGCGTGGCTCGAGGCCCGGCAGCGACGCGGTCGTGAGGCGATCATGGAGGGCACGCCCGCCATGTCCGACCTGCCTCGCTCAGATGCCCAGCGGCCGTCGCTGTCGGCGTTTCCCTTTCTGCGGCAGCGCGCCTTGGAGGACGAGCAGTCCCTCGACCCGTCGCTTGTGGACTGGACCGCCAAGTACTTCCCCGACGACAACGCCACCACGTTTGCCACACCACCCACACTGCGGCAGCGGGCGGCGGCCTCCGCTCCGTACGACGCTGACGCCGGCGACGATGCTGAGACCGATAGGGCGGACAGTGGCGCCATGCGCGAGGCCAACGCACGCGACGGCCGTCACGCCGGGGGTGGCCGGGAGGCGCGCGCGTTCGCGAGCCAGCCCCGTGCCCATGCCCGCCACCGGCTGCAGAGTAGCCTCCGCGGACACAATGACCGCAACCGTGCGACGTTTGATGCGGAGGGCGCCTTCTTCCACCTGCGGCGACAAACCGAGGAAAGCGAGCGCGCGCCGAAGCCGAAGCCTGTGCGTGGCTCCGACGAGAGCTTCGCAGAGAACGCGACGGGCGTCGTGAAGGTGCCGTGGGGTGTTGTGTCTGCTGCCAAGCGGCGCGGCTACTCCACGGACACGTTGCGTGCCAAGGAGCGTTTGGTGCGCCTCTCTCGTGGTGAGGACCCCGAGACGATTCCATAAATACCTCCCCCTCTCTCTGTCGTAACCGACTCATCACACACACACACACACAAACACTGTTAATTGCGTAAACTGACTCTACCAATCAATCAACCGACCGATCCCCCACGGTGATGAGGCCCGTCACGGCTACACTTCCGTTCTGTAGCATGGGGACCGGGAGAAGCACGTGAACACCCACAAAAAACCCAACAAGGCCTCTGTAAAGGCAGCAACAAACACGAGTATCTATCTCTGCCGTTTTGCTTCTCCTCTCCCTCGACTGTTGTGAGGGCAGGGCAACCTTTCGTCTTCCTCTCCCTTTCGATTATTATTTCGATGTCGCATCTTCACAAGCACCTCCTTCATCCCGTCTGCTCCTCTTAACCTCCTCCCTCTTTTCTTCCCTGTTGACTGACAGTTCTCAATTTTGGATTCGTTTTCGTTCCATATTTATTTTTGCTCCCTCCAGCTTTTTTTCCCTGTGTGTCTACGCAATGTTCCGCTCTTCCTTCATTGCCCGCCTCGCCCCCACTCTGGCCCTCCTCAACAAGGGTACCGTTGTCACGTGGCGCGGCCCCCAGGGCTACGGCTTCATTGAGGACGATGGCGACAAGAAGCAGCACTTTGTGCACTTCTCCGACCTGCAGACGGAGACGGGCGGCTTCCGCGCCCTCACGATTGGCCAGATTGTGGAGTTCGAGGTCGCGACGGCCGACGGCCGCTCCCGCGCAGTGAACGTGACGGGCGAGGACGGTGCCAAGCTTCCCGGAGGCACCCGCCCCACCAACCAGGGTCGTGGATTCGGTGGTGGTGGCCGCGGCGGCAACCGTGGTGGCAACCGCCGCGACGGTAACTTCAACCGCAACCGCGACAACAACCGCAACCAGGACGGCAACGACCGCGGCTACCAGGGCAACAACAATAACAACAACGACGACTTTGGCAACCAGTTCTAAAGTAGGATTAATCAGGTACACCACTGTCACACGTGCAACTGACCTCAATTTTTTTTTTATCCGTTGTTGACTGCTGTTGTCGCGGTGCGTTTACCACGGCTCCTGCAATCGCGAACCACGACTACAGTAGCAGCAACAGCAACATCAACGGAGATACGAAGGAACAATAGCAACAACAAAGAGCCCCGTCATCGGCATTCCACACACCCACACCCACAGATCTGTTGCTTGGTTTCTACAAGCTTCCCTTTCTCTCCTTCTCTGTGGTTTGCTTCATCCCTTTCGTTCCTTTGTTGGCTTTCCCAAGTGAGGTGTGCGTATGTGCGTGTGCGAAATAGCGTGTCGTAGTGTCTCCCCCTTTTTTTTACCTGTTGGTTCTCTCCCTCTCTTGGTCTTGACTTGAATGGCGGGTTGGATTGACGTTTTTTTTCTCTTGGTAATACATGCGTGGTGAAGAGCACTCTTCTCTTTCTAAAGGGAGAGATGGTGTGTGTTTGTCCACCAACCTCACAACAAGGCAGAACTGAAAATGACAATCCACAAACAACAACAACAACAGGCACACCCATGCCTGGGGAGGGTGAGGTGACTCAACGGCCTGCCCCCCCCCCTCCCCCATTCTCCCTCCTTTAAACATGGTGTGCGCGCACATCAACACTTAAAGGGAGTGAGTGCAACACAGAAGATGTAGGTGTGGATGCCCGCATCGTGAAGGCCAAGCCACCGTCATGCGCAACCCTTTCAATTCTCCTGTTACCGCTGTTGCTTCCTCCTCGAGCTCTTCGTCACTCTGAGGAGCAACACCAACATGCGTTTTTTTCTGTCCGACTTGATGTCCCCCCTGCGCTCTTTCCCCATGGACCCATGCTTTCATGCTACCACCTAAAGCGACACCCGCATCTCACCGTCCACACCTGTCACCCTTCCCCCTTCCCCCTTCTTCTTTCCACCTTTCACCGTCTTCCACTACAATCCGCATCACATGAAAACCCGACGAAGGAAACAGAACAAAACGCGAGTGTGTATCAAGTGCAATTGAAGGATTACAACACAATTTCTCGTGTGTGTACTCTCTCCCACCTCATTCCCTCACACACATACACACATATACACACACATATACACACACACACACACTCACACACACACACATAGACACGCTGAGAGGCCAACCATCGCGCAACTTTTTTTTTTTTTTTTGCTATTGTTGTTGCTACCACGTCTTTTTCTAGGAGCTCTATTTTTGATCGCCTCACTTGACAAACTTGCCTCCACTTTTTTTTTGTTTTCCTTTGCTTTCATCTCAAAGTTAGTGATCGCGTCATCAATGAGTCGTGCCGTACGTGCTCCGCCAGCTTATCGTGGAGCCCCACTGGAGTGCGCCGCATGGGGGAAATCAAATAATGGCCCTCACTCCGCGGCGCCACCACCGTACGCAAGGAACGGCGAGGTTGAGTACGCGTCAAACTCACACGAGGAAAGCAGCGAGTGCTTGGCTGACCAGCCGCCGCGTTCGTGCTCCACCAGCACGGACGACTCTCAGCGCGGGCCGGCACTGCCGCGGCTGTACAAGCAGGACAGCGGCCTCAACGTGGACGACAGGGACAGGACACCGCCGCAGATTGTGTACCACGATGGCGACTATAGCTCGTACTGCAAGTGCCCCATGTGTACACTCAGCTACCACATCACGGCACTCTTCTCCAACCAGCGACGCGCGTCTCCACACGTGCTTGCGGCGCGTCCGTCCTTCTGCTACCCTGACGGCCCCAGCAGCCTGCCCCCGTTGCCGGAGGTGTATCGCCCAAGCAACGCGTCGGTCTGCCCCGTCTTTGCCAGCTTCGGCTTCTGTCCGTACGGCGTGGGGTGCTATTTGCCCCATCGCAACGGCGGCGAGTCCCGGGTGCGGCCGGCTGCCACCATCGAGGCGGAGGTGGAGCGGATGGTGACGCTGGCCGACAAGCGCAAGGACGCGCTGGAGTGGGACTGCGATGTCTGCGGCTTCCAGGGCATCACCGAGTTCAACACGGGCCCTATTGGCGAGTTCTACTACCGACAATGCCCGCGCTGCACGTTCATGTGTTACTTCCCGTACGTGACCTACCTCGTGTACGCCGTCCTGTCCACCGTGGGTGATGACTATCAGCTGTACAAGACGGAAATCGACCGCTGCCGCCGCGCTCTGCCCGACGAGTTCAAGGTGCCGCTCACCTTTGAGGCGCACCGCGTGGCAAGCGTGGTGTTTGCGTGGAGCCTCGTGTCACCCCTCGACGTCAAGGAGGCGTTGGAGAGCGTCAACCGCACGCTGCCGGAGGTGGAGGCGATCATCAGTGTCGGCAGCGGCAGCGGCTACGTCGAGCACGTCTTCAACCGCGTCGCCAACGACATCCGGCTGGACCCTGCGTGGGAAGTCGACCGCAGCCGCTACCCGACGTCGAGCTTCGATAATGTTCGCACCGAGTTCTTTGGTCACAAACGCATTTCCTTTTTTTCATGTGATGAACTGGCGTTGCGGCGGACCTACAGTGTACATGTTTCACTCGGTGGTCCCCTCACGATCTTCTCGCTGGACTGCAAGAAAAGTGCACTTCTGCTGAGCTGGCCGCCTTTCGGCTCCATGCAGGAGGAGCAAAGCTCGATGGGCTTCGAGGCGCTCGAGTACTACCGTCAGTGTGGTGGCGAGGTCGTCATCTACGTTGGCGATGTTGCCTCGAGCGGCGACTGGCGCCTCCATCAACTCCTCTACACGCACTTCAAGCGCGTCCGCGACTACCCCGTACGTCGTGAACTGCGCCGCTGGTGCCCCCAGGAGATGGGAATGGTGTACGCGGGCAACGATACCATTGCCGTGTATCACTTACGCGAGACACCTATTCCCATACCAATGAACTGGACGTGCAGCATGTAGCGTGCAAGCAGTGCAGGCACCTCTCTCCCCTCCCTTCTCTCCTTTTTTTTTCTTCTCTCGTTCCCGCCCTTTTTTCTGTTTTCTACCTTCGTCCATCGCCCCCTCGCTATTTTTACCGACTCCCGACTCTTTTTTCTTGTTTACACTTGTTCATCCACTCCCACCTGGTCTATTTTTCTTTCTCTTTCTCGTGATCGTGTTTCGACCCCCACGGGCGAAAGATGGAGAAAGAGAGAGAACAGTGGGACGAGAGGGAGAGGAGAGCGGAGCGAGAAAAAAAAAATACTATAGAGTGAACGAACAGAAGACAATCACTATCGCTTTGGTTGTTTATACGGACTGCTTCCTTCTCCCGCCTCCGCTTCAGCGAAAGCCAATGGCAGCATGACATTCAATCACCTACAGTCCGACACACACACACACACACACAGGCACACAGGCACACAAAACAACATCAAACACTTAAACTCAATCACTCAAGCAGTAACTAAGATTGTGAGAGAAACCGTGACGACAACAAATCTCCCACCAACCACAACCAGAAGCAACTTCAGCAAGTAAACAAAAGTCGCACCACCTAACTCTTACATCAAAACAACAGCCGCAGCGCCACAAAAAAAAAAAAAAGAAGCAATAAGAACACCCTCATGGACACAGCGCGTGTGCAGCGCTGCAAACACACACGTACGTACACAATCACACACACAAATATATATATATATATATATATATATATATATAAACAAAATTGAAGAAACGCCCTTGCCTAGTCAGCGGCCATTTTTGACAAAGTGCACCACTCTCATTGCGGCACAACAGGCCCAAAAGTCCATATCTCGAATGATCACGTGATTCTGATCACACAGTCGTCGTTGATTTTCCTCCTTGCCCGTCCTGCTGTTCCAAGATCATGACGTCCAAACATATTTGGATCCGCGATAATTGTATGTCCCCCCCATCTTCATCTACGCGCGTTTAGAACACAGCTAGATTTTCCAGATCATTTCTATCTCCCCCGCCCCCGCTGTCTCTCTTCCCTCCCTTGACCCAGCCGAAGGTTTGTCGCGTTGTGGTTTCTCTTTTTTTTTTTTCGACGTGTTCAGCGCAGCAACACTCAACTGGGCTTCATCAGCATGAATCAACTCGAGTTCTTTGTTGCCAGCACCGAGTGCGAGAGATGGCAAATTCGCCGCTGCCTCCGGGCGATCCGCGTTCTGGACGAACGCATTGAATACAGCCTCGCTGCACTGCAAACAATCACAGAGTACCGAAACAAGTACTTGGTGTCCTCCTCTTCAGCTGTGGCGGCTTCTGCGGCACACGGCTCTGGGCCTCATACTGGCCGAGGTGGACGTAAGCGTGGTCGACCGTCCGATGAGGACGATGGGGCTGTGCCTAGCGCGACCGCAGAGACGGAGACGGTCACAGCAGAGGCTCGCATGACACTCCTGAAGCGAGAGTTTCAGTTCCACCAAGTCACCGCGACGCGCCTGGCGCGAGATAGGGAGAACTATGCGAGTCTGCTTGTGGAGTGCGGCAACTCCATGAGGCGCTGTGCTGCCACGCGTTTGCTTCAGTTTCAACAAACCGTGGAAAACGAGAAGAAGCCAGCGGCGTGATTGTGTGTGTGTGTGTGTGTGTGTGTGTGTGTGTGCGTGTGTGTTTGAACCAGATTTGGTGTCCATATGAGGCCCGCCGAAACGCGATGAACACGCCGCAGGCGATGATCCCTCAATACGCGTCAAAGCGTGTCGCTTTATTAAATTGCAAAAAAACAAACAAATAAGCAAAAACGAGCGGAATCCCCCGTCTCAACAAGAGTTTTTTGGGCGCCACTCACCGCCAGGCACTTGGTAAAACGTGAGAGAACTACACCACTCTGTCTCTCTCTCTCTCTCCTGAGTGCTACTCGTGCATGAGAGAGGCTACCCGAAAACACCTTCCTACTTTTAATACGCCAACCCTCTTACCTCCTATTTCTGTTTTACCTCTCTCTCTTGCTCTCATTTTCACGCGCATGTGTGTTCGCTTCTCATGGCGGCAGATCGTCGACGCTTTCTTCACCGAAAAGAAAAAAAAACAAATACTCCAACTACCACAGAATCCGCCGCGTACCCCACATGCGGCGTTCGTTGATACATCGCGTCACGCAGGCGGCGGCAGCGCTACTCCCCGCGCCAGCCACCCACCCCGTACAGCAGCGCCTCTTCACGGGGGCACTTTTCCCCGAAGGCGTCAACGAGGAGCTGCGCGCGTTCGCGGCGCGACACGGTGCTGAGAGCCACGTGTGGGTGCCCGTGCAAGCTGTGGAGAACGCACTGCGGCCGTACGGTATCTACATTCTGCCCAACGCGGCCCTCTGCGACATTTCCCTGACCACTGCCGGCCACACGCAGGACTACGCGGAGCTGTCTGCCGCGCTCAGCGACAGAGTGCTGGTCAACGCCAGCCACACATCCAATCCCCACCTCCTAGAGTCCTTCCGCGAGCGGCTCGTCGCCGTCCCCCCGCCGCCGTCGGGCAGCGGGCCAGCCTCTGACCTGCGTGCCCAACGTCGCACGCGCGTGCCGCACCACCCACAGCCACCCTCGACCGTACCGCTGCAGTTCCCGCGCTTTCAGCATCCGCTGATGACGGACAGTATGCCTGTCCTGCACCGCTCACGCTGTGCCAAGCTGCTCGCTGAGCAGACGCGCCACCGGTATCACAGCAACTACTGGTTCCGCACGGGGCCCGCCCAGCGCTTCGCCTACCACAACGCCGACGAGACCGCCCGCCCAGGGATCTTCAACCCCACCTGGTGCGTTAACTACACACCACACACCATCACCGGCCAGTCTTTCCCCAAACTGATCGCCCGCCTGATGCGCCAGCGTGCCGTCGAGTGCGGCTACGTGTCCCGCCTCTGGCTGACGCTCCCGACGGCGGCCCGCTGCTTTGACGCGTGCCTGACCGACGCGCACAAGGCCGACGCCCCGGCGATCCACACCACCTTCTTCACCGGAGGCCTCGAGTGCGGCACCTACTACTGCGCAGACCAATTCGTGTGCCGCGAGCCCGAGACAGCACTTGACGCACCACTGACAGGAGCCATGTCGGCGCTCACTGCCCCGAGGCTGCGCGATATTGAGCTCGCTGCCTCCGGCGCGGCCATTGAGCGGGCAAAGCTGCGCGCTTTCCCGCTCCTGTGGCAGCTCTCGTCGAACAGTGGCTCGACACCGCCCGGGCACGAACTGGGCACGCGCGGCGGCGCAGATGCGGCCATGCATGATGCCACGCGACACACGCGCTTTGTCGAGGCCACCAGCCGCTACAAGCAGATTGAGCTGCTTGGTGACGCCTACATGGCCAACCCCAGCCGCACACATCACCTCCTGAACGTCTCTGGACTCGGGACAGCCCTCCAGCGGCAGTGCGTGCTACGCGGCTTTCCGACGCCTTTTTTCGTCACCTCGCGCACGCTGTGCGACTACAACCTGACCATGCTCCCCGGCGAGGAGGGCTTTGTGCAGAAGACGCCCGTGCAGCTCAACGGCACCCTGGTGCACCTCGATGGCGAGTGCTGGTTCAACGTCTCCCAGCTGGAGGAGCCGCACATTGCGCTGCGCCTGTTTCTTCAGCGTCCCATTCACTTCCTCAGCCGCACGCCTCTTAGCAGGGCACAGGCGTTGATGTGCGCGCGCCTCCAGGACCACGTGGCACGCGGACAAGACGGGTGCTGCGAGTGGCTGCCGCAATTTGTGCTTGCGCAGACAGGCTGGCCTCTGCGGCCGACGGCGTACGCGCTGCCCATGCTGGGCATGCGGGAGAAGCCCGTCTCGGGCAGTCCGGCCTCACTCTGGGAGTCCCCCGGCGGCGGCGCGTGGTTTAACCTTGACGATGTCGTGCTGCCCGAGACGGACAAGGCGTGGTTGCGCACGTACGCACCTGTGAACCGTCATGGCCAACCGTTTCTGCGCAGCCTCCGCATGGTCATGACCCTGCGTGCCTTTGAGCGCGGCTACCAGTCGCCCGTGTGGGTGTGCGTGGAGGAGGAGGAGCAGATCATCGCACACGGACAGGAGCCACCGCCACGAGAGGCGGTGACGCCGCTGGAAGGCCCCGCCGCACTGACGCTGCGTGCTGCCGCTGCCCCTGTGTGGCCTGGACGTGCGGTGGTCGCGGACGGCGCGCTCGAGTCGCCACCGTTCGTCGTGTGGAGCGAGCTTCACTGGGTCAACGCCGAGGAGCTCGTGCAGCCTCTACCCACCGTCGCCGCGCTTCCCGCGGAGAGACCGGAGGCGGCCGTGGGAAAGGGTGTGTCGGCCGAGTCGCACACTCATTGGCGAATGCGACGTGCCGAGCAGGCGATGGAGCGCGACGAGCTGGAAGACAACGACGAGCGGGACTTTCCCTACTGACGCACAACAAAAAGACAAAAAGAGGGGAACCAATCCCCCACCCTTCTCAGATTTCTTTTCTTCGTTTCTTCTTTTGTTTCTTCTTTTTTTTTCCCGCTCTGCTACTATTTACTTTTTTTTCTCTTTTTTTTTTCTCCTTTGCTCCCCGTGCTGTTTTTACCGCAGCGAAAACAGTCTCAACCACGAGGTACACTTTTCCCTTTCGTCATCCGTTTCATTTCCCCCCTTTGCATGTTCGCTCTTTCTGTCGTTGTTGACAGCGGGAAAAACGCGCTGTCCACGAAACCAATCCCAAATTTGCTCCACAATCCCTTCCCTCCCTCCCGATTCCCTGTTTTTTTTTTCTTTCTTATTCTTCCCCTTCACACTTTGCTCTCTTCCTGGTTTTGTACCACCCAAGTGCGTGCACAGATACACGCATACATACACACATATATACACATATACACGCCCTTTTGCTGCTGCTGTTTTTTTTCTCATTTGCCTAGACAAGCAAGGATATCCTCATAGAATAGTGTGTGCACGCTGCTTGTGAGCGCGCGAACACTTCAACGCATACATTGAACACAAATACACACGGCACGCGTGTGTGTATGCCACCCAAAGGAGATGGACGTGCTGGCCGAAAGCGCCAGCGTGAGGCACAGGAAGACGACAATGCGCCTGAGCCCGAGGAGCGCGACGCCAGTGTCCCACCGAGTGATGACGAGGAGGGCGAGGATCTGTACGGTGACGACTACATGCGCGATTACCTGGAGCCAGACGAGGAGAGCGAGGTCGCTGAGGACGACGTGCAGGACGACTGGATCGCCGATGACGGCAGCTCCATCTCTGACCTGTCCGACGGCGGGCGGCACGCGGTCGACGCTCTGATTGATCGCCGCAACCAACTCGAGCAGCGACTGGCCGAGGAGCAGCGCCACCTCGCCGACGGCGTGTTCAGCGACGTCGAGGACGACGACTCCCTCTTCTCCGGCGTAGGCGACGAGGACACCGATGACGACGAGGAGGCCGAGACGGGCAGCCGCGAGGGTGGCGAGGGTGGTGCGCACCGCCGTGACCGCACCAGGGGTGACCCACACGATGGCGATGGCGTGGACGGCGCGTCACTCTTTGAGGACCCCAACGAGGACATCTACGTCCGCGGCGACCTCGACAGCGCAGGCTTCAACTGGCGGCAGCCCCAGGGCGACCTGGTCGAGTGGCTCGCGCAGGAGCTGCCCCGCCGCGTCATCAAGAACCGCATCTACAACTTCTACCTCAACTACCAGGAGAACAACACGAGCGTGTACGAGCTGCGCGTAAACGCCATGACCCGCGAGAACGACCAGAGCTTCCAGCTCAGCTACGGCCACTTGAGCCGCGTGTACGACAGTGTCCTCGCACTCTGGCTCGTCGACGTGCCCGACATTATGATCGAGCTGCTCGAGGAGGCCGCCAACTACTTCACCTTCAAGCAGTTCCCGCACTACCGCAACGTGCACTCGCACATTTTTGTGCGCATTTGCGACCTCCCCCTGTGCGACCCCATTCGCGAGTTCCGCCAGATTCACATGAACGTGCTGGTGCGCGTCGAGGGCGTTGTGGTGCGCCGCTCGCCCGTGTACCCGCAGATGTACGCCGTCAAGTACGACTGCGTGCGGTGCTCGTACATCATTGGCCCTATCTACCAACGCGGCGACAGGGAGCAGCGGGTTAGCATGTGCCCGAGCTGCCACAGCAAGGGCCCGTTCCGCGTCAACATGGTGCTCACCGAGTACCGCAACCACCAGACCATTGTCCTGCAGGAGTCCCCTGGCAAGGTGCCGCCGGGCCGTCTGCCCCGCAGCCTCGAGGTGGTGCTGACCAACGACCTGATTGACCGCGCGAAGCCCGGCGAGGAGGTGGAGGTGACGGGCATCTACCGCAACAACTTCGACGCGCTGCTCAATAGCCGCCAGGGCTTCCCGGTCTTCACGACGATTCTGCACGCCAACAACGTGGTGCGGCGCACCGCCGAGCTGGGCAACTACCGCCTGCCGGACGACGAGCGCGCGCGGATTGTCGAGCTGAGCAAGCACCCCAAGATTCGCCGCAAGCTCATCCGCTCGGTCGCCCCAAGCATCCACGGCCGTGAGGACATGAAGCTAGGCCTGCTGCTCGCCATGATGGGTGGCGTGCCCAAGGACATTGGCGGCGACCAGTCGCATCGCATTCGTGGTGACATCAACGTCCTCATGGTCGGCGACCCGGGCTGCGCCAAGTCGCAGTTCCTCAAGTTTGTGGAGAAGACGGCGGACCGCACCGTCTTCACGACCGGCCGAGGCTCGACGGCGGTGGGTCTGACCGCGTCGGTGCACAAGGACAGCGTCACCGGCGACTTTGTGCTCGAGGGCGGTGCGCTGGTGATCGCCGATCGCGGCTGCTGCCTCATTGACGAGTTCGACAAGATGTCCGACCAGGATCGCACATCGATCCACGAGGCAATGGAACAGCAGACCATCTCCGTCGCCCGTGGTGGCATTGTGACGACGCTGTCGGCCCGCTGTTGCATCATTGCGGCGGCCAACCCAATTGGCGGCCGCTACGACCCCTCTACCTCCTTCGACGCGAACGTGAACCTAACCACGCCCATTCTGTCGCGCTTCGATCTCCTCTTTGTCGTGCGAGACGAGGTGAACGTGGAGCTGGACGAGAAGCTGGCCACGTTCATTTGCAGCTCGCACACGCGCAACCACCCGCGCTCTCAGGAGCAACTGCGCGTGGAGGAGCGCGAAAAGTTGGAGGAGCTCTCCCGCCTCCGCTACGCGCTCGAGAACGCGTCGTCGGAGAGCGAGCAGCAGGCGTGCGAGGTTCGCCTGCAGGATCTCCGCGAGAGCATGGAGAACCGCACCACTTTCGAGGACGAAGACCCGTCCAGCGACAAGCCGCTCCCACAGTCGCTGTTCAAAAAGTACCTGCTGTACGCCAAGAGCCACTGCCACCCGCGCATCTCCAACATTGACGAGAACACCATCGCCCGCCTGTACACGGAGCTGCGGCAGGAGTCCAAGCACGGTGGTATCGCCATCACAGTGCGGCACATGGAGTCCATCATCCGTCTCTCCGAGGCCCACGCTCGCGTGCACCTGCGCGAGTTTGTCCGCGACGAGGACGTCACGGCCGCCATCTCACTCTTCCTGCGGTGCTTCATCCAGACGCAAAAGTACAGCATGCGCAGCGCCATGATGAACCGCTTCCGCAAGTACCTCGACTCGGACACGGAGCCGATCCCGTTCATTCACCACCAGATCAAGGTGGCGGTGCAGACCGTGCGCAACTTCGAGCGTGTCATCTCTGGTGGGGTCGAGCCCACCACGGTGCGCGTGGACCTCTCCGAGCTCGAGCACCACACGGCGAACGTGTCCACCGAGGCACTCACCACGTACTTTGAAAGCGAACCCTTTCAGAAGGAGTACAAACTTATTCGCGACCCCGACACCCACGTTCCGTTGTACATTGAACACACCTTACTCTGAGTCGATATGTTTTTTGATAGAGAGCAAGCAGGACAAATGCAGTGCCTTCTTTCTTTTTTTTGTTCTCTTTTTCGTTTGCGAACGTGACATCACGTGTTTCTGCACCTGACCGTGCGTGGCTGACATCAGTAAACAGTAACCCCTGAAAACAACAACAACAACAAGGTAAACCAAGGGAGAGAGAGAGCGAAAGAGTGTTTTTTTTTCCGCGCAGATGGAGACGGCAGCAACATTATGCAGGCGCGTACCATACTCTTCACGTGGAGAGCTACACCAAATGTTGACATGACGCTCTCGTGCGGTGCTGTCGCGGTTTAATCTCCCACACCGCTCTCCACTCGATCAAGTCGCAATGCGAATCCTACTTTTAAACCCTCCTCTTTCCTTTCGGCACCAACTCTCTCTCTCTCTCTCCTCACATTCTCGTTTCTTTATTCTCATTCGAAATAAAAGTCCCGACTCGCTTCTCCCCACACGACCCTCTCGGCGACCGCGACTACACGTTTTGTTTTTGATAGACTTTTTTTACCCCCTCCTTTGACTTTAGATTTGAGTTGCACACTTTCATTCCTCTTAGATTTTTTTTGCCCCTTTCCCTACCTTCCAGCTTCCGACTCGTACCGTCCCCCTCTCTACGATGCTGAACAAGGAGGTCGTCGTTGACTTGTCTCCCGCGCACAGTGGCGTGGTGCCCAGGCTGTCGTGTAGTCCGTTCGACGAGATTCGAGCTCAGCGCGACCTCTACTACACCACCACCACGGCCGCTGCCTGCGAGGCACGCCCTCTCTCTTCCCTGACGCCGCCCGACGCCAGAATGCCCGCGGAGGAGGAGGCCGACCTCGCCAAGGACCTGCGAGAGATGGACTTCTTTCGCAACTGCTGTGCCTCCGCACACGGTCAACGCGGCGCGGCCAACACCAACAAGACGACCCTTCACACCGCCAGTGGCACGCGCCAAGCGGCGAGCATCACCCGTGCCTCCCGCGACTCGTCGATGCACCGCGCAGCACAAGACAGCAGGGCTTTCTCCCGTCGGCAGCAGCGGAGTTCCACCGAGAGCAGCATCAGCACAGTGACCGGCGAGGCGCGCACGGATCGGCTCTCCGCCCTTCGTGCGCAGTTGCAGCAGTACTTGCACCGCGACCCTGTCCCGCCCACGGCCGCCTCAGCCACCGCGCTGGTGACGCACTCCCCCTCCTACGACCGCGACATTGCCCTGAGCAAAAGCCCAAGCACAGGCGCGCACGGCGGCGGTGCGGGCGAGGTCTGCCCCTCGCCGCTCTTTGCAAGACGCGCGTCTGAGGTCGGTGCTGCTGCCTCGTCATCTCCACCTCCGTCGCTGCTGCCGCCTGCCGCAACGCGCACACAGCGCGCAAGTCAAACGTCAACGGCCCTCTTTGCGAGCACGCCGTCCCCGTCCCCTGAGGCGGCGCGCACGGCACCGGAGCCCCACCGCGACGCCCGCCTTTCGTCCGTGCGAGTGGAGGCCGCGAGCGCCTCGCAAGCGTCAGCTGGACATGGTCTGTCGCGTTCCCTCGGTTACAGCAGCGGCAGGCCCAGCGTGTCCGTGGAGAGTGCACGCCGGCCCTCCGAAGCGCAGAAGGCGGGGCCGCCCATTTCCGTGCTGCGGCGCATTCGATGTGGCAACTGCCTCGTCGAGGACGAGCTGATCGTGTCGCACCCGTCTGCAACGCCGAGCATTGAATTCTGTCCGTTCTGCGGATACCGTTTGCACCAGGCGTGTATAGTACCTTGTGAGTAAGCACCACCGGGGCCTCGGTGTTCTGCTTCTTTTTTTCTTTCTTTCCTTCTTCCGCACACGTGGGAATACACAACGACACGAACGTCAACAGCCACATCGGTACTGTTGGTCGCACAGCTCTCAAACAGGGACGAACCGGTCTCCAACCCTGTGCACCACTCTGTACTCTGTACTCTGGCCTGGCACCCTCCCTCTTTTTTTTTCTCAGTGACTTTTACAACACGAAGGCGCAAAACCCTCGCTCACATCCCTTCCTCCCCTCTCCCCATACCTGACCCTCTGGCAGAAACCTACCGATTCATACAAACACACCCACACACACGCACCCACTGCCAGCCCTCATTCGCTGCGCACAGCGTCATGTGGATTACCTCCTACGTGTTTGGCATTGCGCGAAAGTACGCAAAGGTGTACTTTTTTAATAGCACAGTCGATGTGTTGCGCGATGTCGTCCATGCCGAGACGATCTCCGACGCGGCAACACTGCTTCTCGAGCAGGCTGCCTCGAGGCGTGACGAATTTTGGCTGGATGTGCTTTTGTTCAGCGTCATCTTGCTGATCATCCTGCTTTTTGCCAACTGCGCCGTGCGCTGCTTCTGCTGGATTTGCATCAGTCTCCCGAAGGAGCACTTTGAGCTCGAGAAGATGCGCCAGGGCAAGCTGGACTACCAGATCAAGGCGCAGAAGGACAAGGAGGAGCGCCGTCGCCGCGAGGAGGCCGGTGAGGTGGAGCCGGTCCCGTCGCTGCAGGAGGACATGCAGCTGCTCCGCCAGGCGCTCACTTCGATGCGCCAAACCATGACGGCCCGCGGCGAGGACCCGAGCGCGGAGCCCGTCGCCGTGCCGGCCGCCGCCGCGTTCGCGTCGCCGGACAACGATCGCGAGTTTTTGGCGTCCAAGCGACCCGGCTCGCGCGCGGTGCCGAGCTCCACCATCCGCGGCCTGCCCGGGGTGGACTTCCTCGTGGCGTCGCCCGGCGAGAAGTACATGCTGGTCGGCTGTCGCAGCAAGCGCAAGACGCACCTGTATCCGCTTCCGTCCGCCGAGGGGACGGCGTTTATGCAGAATGGCAAGACGCTCCAGGAGAAGCAGTTTGTCTGCGTCCAGAGCCCCGTCGCGGCCGCGCTCGGCGTCGACGTGCGCAACGTCGAGCTTGTCTGCGGCGCCTTCTCCATCGACGACGCGCGGCTGGTGGTGGGCGAGCGCGGGTCGGACACCTTTCTGGCCTTTGCCATCGCGCCCGGTCATCTGTCGCACCTGTGGTCGTTCAAGATGCCCGACCGGCGTCTCGTGACGTCGCTGCCCAACATTGCGCTGGTCGGCATCGACTCGCTTGTGAGCGTCTACGACAAGGACTGCGTCGTCGAGCGCCTCTGCCGCGAGTCCGCCACGAGCGTGTCGTCGTCGAAGAGCAAGTTTAAGGTGGGCAGCGCGCTCGCCTGGGCGGTGCGTGACTCCGCCGTGGCCGTCGCGGGCTCCTTCATCCAGGAACCCCGCGTCGCGCAGGTGTCGCCTAACACGGGCGGCCGCACGGGCATCTCGCTGGAGGCAATCGCGACGCTTCCGCAGCCGGACAAGGCCCCCAAAATGCGCGTGCTCGCCATGGCGTTTGTGACCAAGGGCTGCCCCGCGTTCAACACCCGCCAGTACCTCATTGTCTTCTACGAGAACGGCATGGGGTACGTCTACGCGTACGATTCCTTCACGGCCAACGCCACGTTCACCAAGGTGTGCACCTTCTCCGACTCCACCTTCGCGTCCTTTGATACCTCCAAGCCGATGCTCCTCATCACGTCGGTCATGGGCAAGGCGTATCAGGAGCGCCTGCGCATTGGTCTGTGCCGCAACGGCGACATCAGCGTTCACCAGCAGATCGCCACGGCCTCACCCCTGGACGGACAGTTCGAGATGCAGCTGGTCGCAGACCTGCACGAGGTGCAGGAGGGCGACGCGATTAAGGATGCCATCTTTATCCAACAGGGCCGCGGCATCGCCACCTGCGGCCACGACGACAATCGTCACGTCCGACTCTTTACCCTGCCCGCGTGAGGCTCTCGCTCTTTCCACGCTAATCATCCAACACAACAACAACAACAACAACAACACACACACACACACACAAGGAAAGCGTTTCCCTCACTCCTCTGTTGACTTGAACTGACTGTGCGTCGAAATTGCACGCGTGTCCATGTAGAGTCGCCCTTGCCTTCTTGGCTCACTCCTCTTCCCTTTTTTCCCGTTTTCGGCGCGAGCTTCCAGATTGGGGAAAACAAAAGCGAGGGTGAGAGTACCTGTTCTCACAGGCAAGTGCAACTCTACTGTGTCTCTCCCAAATATTCAACACCCTTGCCACCTCTGCACTTCTTTATTTGCCACGCCGCCTGTCTGACTGCTGACTGCTTTTGACGTACTTTCAGAATAGAACGAGTCCAAAAGGAAGAAAAAGAAGATACGTAGGGAAGAAGGTGGTCGATACAGACAGTTTCTCCCCTTTCCCACTTTTGTTGTTGCTGCCCCGTCTTGTGCCCGGTTTTTGCTTTTTTTTTGTTCGTTGTTGCTCTCTCTCTCTCTCTCTCTCTCGCTTTTGCTTTTTTTTTCATACACTTTAGAAAACCCTATAAACAAAGTAATCTGTCCAGACCAACATGACGAAGGGATTTGTGCGTCAGAAGCGTGGCCATAGCGACACCTTCAGCCACAGCCGACCGGCTGGACTCTCCTCTAGCTCTGTCGCAGCACATAAGCGCGACACCAAGCACATTTCCTTCGAGCCGCGCCGAAACAAGGTGCGCCTCGTGCGTGTGCCGCCGCGCTCGCAGAATCGTCAGTACTGGTTCACCGAGTCCGAGCGCGTGGTCAAGAAAGGGCTCATCTTCGAGGTGGAGCCTGGCGTCAGCACCGAGGTGGCGATTGACGTGCGACTGCAAATCACGGCCCTTTCAATGCCTACGGAGTTGAGCCGCGGCACACCAGAGGCTGGCAAGAGCGCGCGGTCCTTTTTGGAGGTGCGCGAGCTCACCCCGTTGCTTGGTGGCCCCGGCGCCTCGGACAAGTGGCTCACGATCGGCTCTGTGCAGCCGGGCGAGGTGCCCCGAACGCGCGTCGTGCTCCCTGCCGGCATGTATCAGCTGCGTACGCAGGGCAAGCACTCGATACTCGCCTTTGCCCAGGCGTGGGATGTAGAGCGCGAGTTGAGCTAGGCGCGTGGCGTCGTGAGTGGTGTGTGTGCCTATGTGTGTAGGTGTCTGTATCGAGGACTGAGGCGCTTGCCCAATTCATGTCGACATGTGCATGTTGCCCGTGCCTCTGCATGGGCGACGATGACAAGTCCCCTCACGCTAACCGATCGACATGGTCACATTTAAGAGAAAACGAAAACTAACCGCCCCAAAAGAAGAAGACAAACAAAACAGCAGCAATCGAACACGGATGGACAGCGGGTCCCATCAAGTGATTTCCCAAACTTGGACCATCACTGTCTCAGCGTTCGCACCACCCGTTGACGCCGATGACTTTCTATATATATATATATATATATATATATATATTGTTCTTGGACTATTTTGTAGCCCCGTTGTCGTGCGGCATTTCGTACCCACGTAGCACGGACACGAACGTGTGAGGTGATGCAACACTTTCATCTCCTCACCGCCACCTGGCTGACACTCGCACACACACAAACACACACGCAGTGACTCTTCGTGTAACCTCAAACAGAGGCACTCCTCACTTTACCGATTCTACTTCTTCCCCTCTCTTGTTCTCCTTCTTCATCTTCCTCCTCTCCTTGTATTTTTTCTCCCCCTCATTGGCACTCCCTTTTCTTGTTTTTGTCAACAATACAGTAACGCAAGTCCATTTAGTTTTTCCGTAAACTCCCTCCTTCCTCTTCTTTTCATAGACCCCTACGCGGCTCCAACCCCCCTCTCCGTCTTTCAGACCACCAGCCCCTTACCTCCTCGATCTTCGGCATCGCACACCACATTTGGTTTTGCCTTTTCTTTTCCACGTCGTCACCTATAGAACTCCCGCCGCACCCTTCTCCCCTCCCGTGACATCTTCTTCGTTTTTGGTTCTCTCCTTGCACTTTCATCATGTCTGATACCCCTATCGTGATCAAGCGCAACGGCGATCGCCAGCCTTACGATGAGGGCAAGGTGCGTCGTCGCTTCGAGAACGTCGCGAAGGACCTCGACCTGCAGTACATTGACCTCGGCATGCTGACCGAGACCGTCAGCCGCGGCGTCACCGCCGAGATCACCTTCGCCAAGATGGATGAGCTCGTCGCGCAGACCGCAGCCTACTCGGTGACGAAGCACCCCGACTACGGCCTGATGGGCGGTCGCCTGAGCATCACCGCACTGCACAAGTGCACGTCCGACAGCGTCCTCGAGACCTTCCGCCGCCTCCACGACCACGTCGCCACGCAGACCAAGCGCAAGTCCCCGCTGATCTCGGATGAGGTCTGGGAGCTCGTGCAGAAGCACGAGGAGACGCTGCAGGGCATGATTGACTACACCCGCGACATGACGTACGAGTACTTTGGCTTCAAGACGCTCGAGCGCTCGTACCTGCTGCGCGTCGAGACAGGCCGTGGCAAGATGGAGATTGTGGAGCGTCCCCAGCACATGATCCTCCGTGTGGCCCTCGGCATTCACGGCGGCGACCTGGAGAATGTGCGCCGCACGTACGAGAACATGTCCATGGGTCTCTACACGCACGCGACGCCGACCCTCTTCAATGCCGGCACCCCGTTCCCCCAGATGAGCTCCTGCTTCCTGGTGGCGATGAAGGACGACAGCATTGAGGGCATCTACGACACGCTGAAGGAGTGCGCCATGATCAGCAAGTCCGCCGGCGGCGTTGGCATTCACATGCACAACATCCGCTCCGCGGGCAGCTACATTGCGGGCACCAACGGCCAGTCCAACGGTCTCATGCCGATGATCCGTGTGTTTAATAACACGGCCCGCTACGTGGATCAGGGCGGTGGTAAGCGCAAGGGCGCGTTTGCCCTTTACCTGGAGCCGTGGCACGCGGATGTGTTCGACTTCCTCCTGATGAAGCGCAACACGGGCAAGGATGACCAGCGCGCGCGCGACTTGTTCTACGCCCTGTGGATTCCCGATCTCTTCATGAAGCGTGTCAAGAGCGAGGGCAAGTGGACGCTCATGGACCCCAACGCCTGCCCCGGCCTCAGCGACTGCTACGGCGAGGAGTTCGAGCGCAAGTACGAGGAGTACGAGGCCAGCGGCATGGGCGTGCGCACCATCCAGGCGCAGGAGCTGTGGTTCGCCATTCTGGAGTCCCAGATCGAGACAGGTGTCCCGTTCATGCTCTACAAGGACGCCTGCAACAGCAAGTCCAACCAGCAGAACCTGGGCACCATCAAGTGCTCCAACCTGTGCACGGAGATTGTCGAGTACTCGTCGCCCGACGAGACCGCGGTGTGCAACTTGGCCTCCGTCGCTCTCTCCCGCTTCGTGGATGTGAAGACGCACACCTTCGACCACCAGCACCTCTACGAGGTCGTGAAGGAGATCACGTACAACCTGAACCGCGTGATTGACCGCAACTTCTACCCCGTCGAGGAGGCACGTCGCTCCAACACGCGCCATCGCCCCATCGCCCTTGGCGTCCAAGGCCTCGCGGATGCCTTCATTCTCATGCGCCTGCCCTTCGCGAGCCCCGAGGCGCAGAAGCTGAACGAGGAGATCTTCGAGACCATGTACTACGGCGCCGTGGAGTCGTCCGTGGAGCTCGCCAAGATCGAGGGTCCGTACGAGACGTTCCAGGGCAGCCCAGCCTCCCAGGGCCGCCTGCAGTTCGACCTGTGGCAGAAGCAGCCGGTGAGCGGCCGCTGGGACTGGGACGCGCTGAAGCAGCGTGTCATGACCATTGGCATGCGCAACTCCCTCCTGCTCGCGCCGATGCCGACCGCTTCGACCTCGCAGATCCTGGGCAACAACGAGTGCTTTGAGCCCTTCACCTCGAACATCTACGTTCGCCGCGTGCTGTCGGGCGAGTTCCCCGTCGTCAACAAGTACCTCGTCCGCGACCTCATCGAGCGCGGCCTGTGGGATGAGAAGCTCCGCAACGAGATCATCACCTTCAACGGCTCCGTGCTCCCCGTCCAGGGCATCCCCGAGGACCTCAAGGAGCTCTACCGCACCGTGTGGGAGATCCCGCAGCGCAAGCTCATCGACATGTCCGCGGCGCGCGCCAAGTACATTGACCAGTCGCAGTCCATGAACCTCTTCCTCGAGAGCCCCACATCGGGCCAGATCACGTCCATGCACTTCCACTGCTGGCAGTCGGGCCTCAAGACCGGCATGTACTACCTGCGCACCCGCCCCGCCGCGGATGCCATCAAGTTCACGGTCGACGCGAAGCGCATGAAGGAGATCAACGACAAGGGCTACTCCCAGTCCTCGACGGGCAGCTTCCGCGCCACCCCGCAGCCGGAGGAGTGCCTGAACTGTGGCTCGTAAACACGCATAACACACAGCGGAGGCAAGAAGAACGGAAATTAATAAAAGAGAATAAGCGAAGTGTGAGCAGATGAGAAGAAAAAAGGACAATGTAGAGAAAGAGAGAGGCGATGAGTCGGCGGGCGTACAACTAGGAAGGAGAACACCAAAGTGGACAATTTGCGTCTTTCCAGATGCGTTTTTTTCCTCCCGTTCTCTTCCTTGTTGTCATCCCCATCAGATGCCTCTCTTTTCCTTGCGCTCTTCCCCTCTCTTCTCCCCTGTCTACCCCCAGACACGGGCTTTTCTTTTCGCTCTTTCTTTTTTCTGTTTTTGACCTTCGCTCTCAGCTGCTGTTTGAGGCATCGTTCACTCACTGACGCAGCAACCCACTTTGAGGACAGAGGGACATCATGGAGGCGTCATTTAACCCCAAATTCGACACACATACACACGCAGAAAACACACACACACACAAATACTGGACTTGCTCGTGTCACTATAGAACTCTTCTTTTTCTCCTTTTTACTCTTCTTTTTTGGTCGAGTACACCTCTTCACTATCTTCTTTTCTTCTTTTTTTTTTTCGATCTTGACGAATATTGCAACAGCGTTGTTCAAAGGGCAAACAAATAGTCATGTGTGCTTTGCATGTTGAATTTGATGGCCCATACATGAAAGCCGTTCACGTGTGCCACACGCGCCTCGGATGCCCACAAAGGAAAACAAAATGAAAAACAAACGTAACGCCAACGAGGCGTTCACACATGAAGAGTCAGAAGCAAATACCCAAGCAATCAAAAAGTGAAACGGTGTGGGCGAAAGAAAAAAACAACAGGCGAAGGGTGGGCTGATCATCGCTGTGTTGTCGACGCAGTTATCACGATCGAACTCCCCAGCCTCCACACCGTACCATGCCAAACTAGCCGCATCACGACGGCTCCGAGGAAAAACACAGTTACACAAAGTGGCCGGTAAAAGAAACATCACATGCGCTTTTATATACTCGCTTTTCAAACTGGTGACTCTATACCAAAAAAAAAAAAAGCAACAACAACAACAACCATGTCAACAATCTGAATGAGAGACAATTTGACTTCGCCAAGATGAGCGTCGATCGTCGCAGACAGCAACACGTGTGGCGGTGCCGCGTCTCTTCTGCGAACTTGGCAGCTCAAGTGGTTTTGCTGCGTCTCTTTTCTCCGCATTTTTTCCTTTTCGTGACCCAATTTCACTCAGGGCTAGGTGATACCTATTGTACGCCTGCCGTGCCTCTTACACCCAACTCTGATCTCACCCGCAACTCTTCTTTTCTTTTCTCCCCTTCCGTTCCGTCCTTCTCTTTCCTTTCGCTGCTTTGCGTTGACTCGTTTCCACTCGACAGAGCACAGAATACTCTGCATCGCCAATCTTCTTGCTCGTGCTCGAGTTTTTTTTTTTCTGTTGCTGTTGCTGTTGCGACGAAAAAAAAAAAAGCAAATCAAGGGTCGCTTGCACTAGACATATACAGAGCCCAACTGTGCTCTCCGACTTTTTGCCAACACTATGAGCCGGTCTCGGAAGATATCTGCCGTGTCGCCATCGGCGCGCACAAGCAACAAGTCCGTTGAACAACTGCGGCAGGAGGTGGCCACCCTAGAGAGCATCCTAGACGAGCGGAAGCTCCACTTTGTCGACCTTGTCGATCGCTGCGAGGCTGGGCTGAGCCGCGTCGATCCACAGGAAAGTAGAGACGCGGAGGAGGAGGAGGCTCTGACAGACCGCAACCGACTGCTCAAGCGCCAGCTGCAGATGCTTACAGCGGCGGAGAAAGAGTATGCCAAGGACCCCCGTGTGCAGGACAAGATGAACGAGGTCCGCGCGGTGCGCATGGAGATCAAGAACACCGAGAAAGAGATTGACACACTCCAAACCGTGAAGAAACGGCGCGATCGTGGTCTGCGTGAGATTGACGAGACCGATGCCGCAGCACGACGCGTTCGTGTGCACCAATCGGAGCAGAACAACGAGGTCCGAACAGAACTCAAGGTCCTCCAGGACAACCTTCGCACCGCGCAAAAGGAGAGCATCGATGCCCACGAGCGCTTTGCTGATCTGCAGGCGCAGCTGAAGCTGGCCGTGACGGATGAAGATGTCTCCTCGTTGAGACGTGATGTGCAGGTACAGGAGGAGCAGCTGGAATCTTTAGAGGCACGTGAGAAGGAGCTCAAGAAGCGCCAGGAATCAGCTCGCGATGATGGTGCCAAGGCGATTGCGAGGGAGCGTCGTGATATGTCAAGACTCGCACAGGAAGTGGAGGACCTCCACGTGCTTCTTTTGCAGCGCGAGGCAGAGATGAAGAAGAGCTACCAGACGGCGGGCCGTGCGCCTCCCGTCAACAGCTACGTCACATGACTCGATGGGAGGAAAGAGGTGTGCGATCGAATGTACAATTTCATACTTGCTCATTTTTGTTTTGCTGTGAATCAATTTAGACTGACGACTCACACGCTTGCCCAACGGGCAAAAAACAAACAAACAAGCAAGCAATCCAACAAATTAAAAAATATACACATGGCTCTTTTAGACAATCAGTGAAAGGAGAAACGGGATTACTGGACACAGACCCTTCCTTCTCCCCCTTTCCTGTCTATACCTCTCCACTTCTGGTCAGTGGTACTCACAACAAATACTTGCACGTATGTGTATCTGCACACGTGCGTGTCACCGACACTTCAACCTCCATTTGCATGCAGTGATCCTCCGCCTTTTTTTTTTGCTAATTGCTATTTCACCCTTCCCTCTACTTTCCCATACTTTTCTTTCCACTGCTTCTCTTTTGATCGCGTAGCAAACGTGTTGCCGAAAAACAGAACATCAACGGCTCGACTTTTTTTTCTCCGTCCCTTCACGTCTTTCTCCTTTCTCCGCCCGCACCGACGCAGCTCCACAGGACGTGGACTTGCGTATATGTAAGTGTGCACACATTCCCGAGGAAAGGAAGACTATCACAGCAAACAAGCAAAAAGAAGAAGAAAGAGAGGCCAGTGTACAACAATTGCAAACGAAGCTAGTCTCTCTTTTTTCCTTCTTTTGTTTCCCTCTCCCTTTTTCCCTCTCTTCTTTTTCCCTCTCTTGTTATTTTTCCCCCCATTGTTGACAACCCTTCACTGGAACACGTGACCCGACGCCCGCACTAGCCAGCATGAACGATGTACCACCCACCCCCTCCAAATCGAGAGGCCGAAACACTCGCACGCCTGTGCCGGTAAACAACCTCGAGTCCGTGAAGGAAAAAGAAATCAGTCCGCTCCCACTCCTGCCTGGGCTCAACTTTTGTAGCAACCACAACCACGGCCTTTCACTGCCTGTGCTCCACGGTGCCCTTGGTACCGGCGGCAGCGTGGGCAGCGGCGCCTCTCGCCCGACGCTGCTGGAGCGGCGCACGCGCACAGGCATGAGCATGTCGTGCCTGTCGGGCCTGAGCATGGATACCATCCACGAGACCTCGCGTGACAATGGCGTCCAGCAAGTCTCCACAGGGCACGTCCCACCCGCCACCTTCCGCGGCTGGTCCAACGATACCGCGGATGCGGTGCTCATCGAACGACAGGCCACAGCCGCTCTGCCGTCCACGTCGGAGTCCGCGGTCAAGCGGCGCGCGGTGACTGCGGCCGCCACGCCAGGCAGCACATCCGCCGGACCCATGCCTCTGGCCACCGGTGCCGGCGCCAGCGGCGCACCGCGCAAGGAAGTGAAGCGGAGTGCGACTGGCTTCAGTCTTGTCTCGTACAACATCCTCGCCGCGCGGCTGGTGACGACGGACCGCTACCCGGACTGCCCCCCGATCGCCCTCGGCGAGGACTACCGCCTGAAGCTCATTCGAGAGGAGCTGGACCTCACCAAGGCAGACCTCATTGCACTGCAGGAGATCAGCGTCGAGGCCTTTGAGAAGGAGGACGGCCTCGGCGGTTTTTTGCGCCACGAGCGCGACTACGACGGCGAGTTCGCGGTCATCACGGGCAAGACTGGCGCCGACCGGTGCGATGTGCGCAAGCGCTTGCGCGAGGAGAAGACGCCAGCCCCGGCACCGCCCCCGGTACCGACCAAGCCCACCCTTGTCCCGGCAGAGGTCATGGTGCCGCTGTCGTCCACGATGCTGCCGGCCCTGCCCCTGTCTCGGCGAGAGAGCCGCACCGGCAGCTGCGCGACGGCCGCCACCACCAACTCGGACGACACGATGCCCAACATGGGCACACCAGTCCACCGCGACCGTAGCTCGACCGTGCCAGAGGCCATGACCAGCACCACCGGGACGCCGCTCGCGGTGCCGACGCGACCACTCTCTTCCTCGACGCGCGCTGTGCCAGGCGGCGGCCGCTCCCCTCTGACGCGCAAGCCCCCACCGCTCACGAGCGGCGCGCCGCCGCTGAAGCCTGGCGCCGCCAAGGGCGTGTCGGCCGTGCCGCCCACACTCGCCCTCGACTTGACCAGCGCCGCCGGCGACGGCAGCATCGGGGGCAGCAGCGGCCCGGGCACGGGCACGACGGCGTCGCCCTTGCAGGTGCGCGACGCCCCGCCGCCGCCCCGCCGCACGGAGATGGACGGGCTGGCCATTTTCTGGAGCAAGACCCGCTTCGAGCGGCTCGAGACGTGCTGCCTCCGCTTCAACGAGCTGGCCGCGGCCGACACGGGCCTCTCCCCGTACGAGCGCAAAAAGCTGCAGGTCGACTCGCACAATGTGGCGCTCGTGTGCGTCCTGCGGGAGATCACGAACCCGGCCAGCATCGTCATCCTCGGTACGGTGCACCTCATCTGGCAGCGCGTGGAGGCGCAGCTGTGGCAGACAAACGAGCTGGTCAAGGTCCTGGAGTGCCTGACGCGCAAGTACGGGTCCGCCCCAGGGTCGGCACCCAGGGGCATCTCCCCGCTGAACCCCTCGCTGAACCCCTCGCGGTGCAGCCGGTCGATGCCGGTGACGCTCAGCGCGCCGGCCTCGCAGCCGCTCCTATGCCGCCGACAGCAGAGCCCGCAGCTGCAGCAGAGCGACGCCCACTTCAACCCCCGCCGCGAGACCAGCTCCGCCTCTTTCAGCCGCATCGGCGCCGGCATGGCGGAGTCCCCGACCGCATCCGCCGCACCACTCCTCACGTGCCTCCTCGCCGGCGACTTCAACGCCGAGCCAACGAACCCGGTCGTGCAGTTCCTGACCACCGGCCGCGTGCCCGAGGCGGCGGAGACGATGCACAGCTGGCGGAAGCCGTCGGTCGACACGGTGTCACCAAGCGATCGCAGCGGCGAGGAGGAGGGCCCCACCGTCTCCAGCGTCGTGCCCCTGGAGGACGCGCACGCCTCGAGCGGCGTCTTTGGACCGATCCGCACCGGCCCACCGCGCCTTGACCGGGAGCCGCCGGAGCTCTCATGGCCGCCGGACCCGTCCTACGAGGGCTCGGACTCGCTCTCCGCGCCACCGCCGCCGTGCAAGAACTGGTCGCGCAAGCGCACGGCGAACCCGACCGTGCCAATCGCCTCGGAGAACACCCCCACCACAGCCCTCCCAGTCCCCACGGGGAGCGGCGCTGCCGTGGGGGCGGCCGGCACCGCGACTGCCCTGGGGCCCTGCACGCCGCCGCGGGACGGGCGCAGCGAGGCCTACCGCGGCCGCCGCCTCGACGCCGAGTCGAAGGCGCGAGACGGGACGCACCTCACCGAGGAGACCGTGCTGACGACGCGCGGTCTGCCCCACTTTGACGACTTGCAAGGTGTGCCACCCAGCTGCGTGGAGGTGGTGCCCCTCGACGACAACTCCTTCGCCGACCAGCCGGAGACGGACCGGTTCTGCACGAGCAAGGCCCTGAGCGAGCTGAGCGCGGTCGCGGATCCGAAGCACACCCTCTTTGTGCCCGCGCTGCTCGCGGACCGCAGCATCGTGGACAGCCTCACCACACCATCGGGCCACACCACCAACGCGAGCCCCACCGTCGTGGCGTCACCCGTGATTGCGCGTCTTTCGAGGCCGCTCGCCGACAGCAACGTGATGAACAGCGACGGCGACGGGTCTGCCCTGCGCATGACGAGCTCCATTGGCTCCCCCCCGCAGCCCATGGACGCGGACGGCTGGTTCTGCGAGGTGGGCTCCTCCAATGGCGAGAGGGACCAGCCGAGCCGAAGCCCGCTGGCGCCACCCTTTCAACTGCCGCAGAGCAAGCGCGCGCCGACCAAGTTGCGCGCCTCGCTGACGTCGCCGGCGATCGAGGCGAGTGCGAGCGATACCGCCCCCACGCACGGGCTGCGACTCAAGGACGCCTACGAGCGTTACCGCGCACACAACCCGAGGCTGGTCTCCGCCGTGAATCCCTCCACCAACACGGAAGGCAAGGTACTGGACCACATTTTTTTCCAATCCGATCAGTTTCTCTGCCAGAGCGTGTTGAAGCTCGGCGAGCTTGTCGACTTGCCTAACATTTTTTTCCCTAGTGACCATTACATGGTCGGCGCCGTGTTTGTTCCCGGCCGACCTTCCTCAGCGAATGAAGCGTAATCAATGTATATGCCGTTTGTTCCTCGATGCTTTTTTTTTTCTCTCTTGGCCTTATGTGCGCGTGGCAACGTGTGCGCGCGTGACTGACAGTGGCGGGTGCGAAGGAAACAAAAAAACAAAACAAAAAACGAACCATGTTGCTTCGGTGCCTGTTCTTCCTTCGTGCCATTGTTCCCCCACAACCTTTTTTTTGTCTTGCAGATGGTGAAGCGTCTTCTTTTTCTTTTCCTTTTGGTATACTACTTTCGTTCCTCGCTTTGTTTTTGTTTCTTTATGTTTGTGTGTTGTTATTTTGTGTTGTTTGTGTACGTGTATCCTTATTGCGGGAAGTGACGTTTGGTCTTCCTTCTCTCCTACCCAATTGTGTTCTCCTCCCTTTCCCTTGTCGCCCCTTTCCTCTCCTGCTTTCTCAACGCGCTCCCACGTGTGCAGAGGAAGAGAGGTGGCGACGACCGAAGGCGCGCGCTCTTTTTCCTTTGCCTTTTGTTTGTGTGTGTATCACCCATGTATACTCAATACGCGAGAATATCAAAAGAACACTAGGCAAGCATGTACAAATTACTTTCTGCTCCGTCTGTGAGCCTCCCTCCTGAACTATTTGATGATACCTAAATGCGAAAGACGGCAGAGGTGTTCAGCCTACTGCAGCATCCGATAGGACACGAAACAGTTTGATGCAACCGCACGCGCGCGAAAACTGCGTCTCGAGGATAATGCTGTCGCTTGACGTATACTCTCTTTTTTTTTTCTTCTTTTTTCCTTCGTTCTTTTTTTCTTCGTTTCACACCACTGGCCTCACTATTGGACCCCAGTGACCTGTATCTTTTTTTTTTTCTAGCTTGTCTTTTTGCGCATGTATTCGAACACATATACAACACCAAAGTGAAAGTTGACGTTCACCACCACGTGCTGATGCTGAAGTACCACAAACGCGACGGGAGAGAGAGAGAGAGAGAGGAAAATAACAATAACAAAAAAGGACGGCGTGTCGCTCTCTGCTGTTTTTTGTTTTCCCCTTCTGAATGAGCGTACTTTGTCTTGTCACATTGCCTTCTCTGCTCACCTCCCTGCGGTTGGCGTGAAACCCAGGCGTACGCCTCCTCTTCAGCTCCTGTCAACGCGAACCAGCGTGCCGCACCCGAGCAGGAATACCTGTGTCAACTTGGCTCTTCCCTGCGTGTGCATGTGTAGGAAACTTTTGCTCATCCACAGCTCACCTGAACCCATGTCTACCCATCTTTCTCACTTTGCTCTCCATCTCGCGTCTGACTACCTGTCTTTCCTGTCCAACAAGGTCACTAGCACACACACGCAAAACACAGTAACATCACTTTTTGTGGTTTCTCTCTCTTCCACCAACCAAAACCAAGCATCCTTCATTTGCTCGTCACGTCGTGGCTCGCTGCATTTGAAAAAAGTTAAACTTCACTCAACACAACACCCCTCTACACCCCTCTCCCAACAACAACAACAACAACAAAATGGGTCTTTTCGGTGGCGGCAAGAAGAAGGAGGAGGCTGCTCCCACCCCTCAGGGCGCGATTGCCTCTGGCGACCGCCTGAACACGGACGACCTGACGTACGCGCTCAACATGGCCGTGAACCTCGGCAAGACCCCGGACCCGGCCGACAAGGATCAGGTGGCCGGGCTCTTCAAGGTTCCGTTCCAAATCAAGCGTGTGCTCTGGGATGACTGGCTCTCAGACAACCAGAAGGCGCAGTTCCAGGATTTCCAGAAGAGCGACGCCTACCAGAAGGCTACCGCGGCCATGGTGCGCGCGTTCGACATGAACGGCGACGGCAAGATCACGCCCAAGGACTTCCAGATCATGTACGACAAGTACTTCATGCAGGCCGTGGACAACAACTCCGAGACGATTGACAAGTACCTGCCCTTCGTGGGCCAGCTTATCTTTGGCGTCACTGTCGGCATTGGCTTCGGTGCCCTCGCCCGCAACTCCTACAAGGGCAAGTACTGGATCGGCGGCATTGGCCTTTGCGCGTACACCGGTGCGCAGTACCTGATCCAGCAGAACTTTGTGAACAAGCAGGTGCTCGAGACGACCTTCAAGGCTAAGGTGAAGGAGCTGGCCGATGTGAACGGTGACGGCGTCATTGACCGCAAGGACCTTGAGGAGCTCGTGCAGAACCGTCTTCAGTACGTGGCCACGAAGCTCGGCCCCGGCGGTATTGCCCCCGGCGCTGTGGGCTACGGGTCGCTCGCGCTCGGCTTTGCGCGCGGCATTCGCATGATTTAACACATTGGTGCGTGCGTGAGTGCTTTACTCCCTCCGTGTGTGTGTATTTCCTTTTTTTTCTTTTGTTCCGGACAAAACAACAATAGCAACGACAAGACAGACAAAACCAGAGTGTACAGTTGGAAAAATTGATAGTCTTCTCTGTCCACGAAAAAAAAAAAACACCTTTCATGCCGTGGCCATTCATTGTTAACTTTATCCATGACAACGCATACACATCACATACATAGCTATGTTTTTCGTTTCTGTTTTTCCCCTTTCTTTATTTGTTTTTGTTTTTTTTACTTAGCCAGCCACAGCTCTTTTCCTTTTCCCTTGTTTCTTTTCCCTGATGGATCGTGTTTCCTTTGAGAGCTGGGATACATCTATGACTTTTCTTTTCGTTCACCACCACGTGTGACACACCCTGTGCGCCGTGCTTTGTGTGAATGAAGTGCCCCTTCTTTTCATATTTGTCACCCCCGGTTGTTCGTTGTTGTCTTCTCAACAGCGATCAAACATATGCCGGAGGAACGAAGCAGCTGTCACTGGTGTCCATCCCTCTTTCCCTCCTAGCCTCAAGCCCAGGCCTTTGTAGATCGATGCCTCCTCACGCCATCATTTAAATAAAAGAAAAGGAAAACAAATCGAATGAACCAAATGAAAAAATGCGAACGTGTCAGGACTCTACGGTGTGCATACACCACGCTCAACTCGAAGTGCGAGCAGGTAGCCGTGCTCGTTCGTGTGCCGCGTCTGCCTGTCTCCGTCTTGCGCACTGCGTCCGCTGTGTAGACTGACACACACGATGAAGGCTAGCTCGCTGACGAGGCGGACAGGCTGCGTCTCGGTGCCGATGACGAGACGCCCGCCGTCTCACTGCCCCGACGCACAAACATACGTAGATCCACAAAAGACAAAAATGCTGACCACTGCTGACACAGATTAGAAGTATCTGTATCTCACTCACACTTTCTCTCTCACTCCCTGTGTCTGTTCCCCTTTCTTTTCCCTCCTTTCATCTCCTTTTTTTTTTCACCACGTTCGTTGTGCCAACAGAAGCGACCGTTTGTTTTCTGTTGTTGGCCGTCATGCAGTGCACATCGCCCACGTTGGCTCGTGCGCTCGTGGATCGCAAGGCCCCGCAGCTGTGGGGTGCCCCCGGTGCCCCGATCATCCGCATGCGTGGCCACCACGTGGCGTGGAAGTTTCAATCGTACGACATCTTCGTCGAGCACACCCACCGCCGCCGTAATTCCGACATTCGCCTTCTGCAGTACCTCGGCAAGCACTGCCCGCACCCTCAGAAGTCTCTGTGGTCCCCCGACACGCCGGTGATGCAGGACCGCCACCTGTTCATGCTGACAACCGTCGACATTGACGCCTTCAAGTACTGGTTCGGCGTCAAGCGCTGTCGACTCTCCGTTGGTCCGTGGAACATTCTAGCCAAGTCTGGCCTGCTGCCGCCGTCGTACAGGCAGAACTCTAAGCTCATGCCGAAGCCGATCTTCGACAAGGAGCAGCTGATGCGCTACTACCTGAAGAACCGCAAGGGCATGGGCGCCGTAGAGAGGGAGAACTACCTCAACTACCAGAATAGCATGGTGAAGCTGCCGGAAGAGCGCGCGGTGGAGCGTCCTGTGGCACCGTTCTTGTAATGCCTTACCTTGTATTTCACAGTCTCTTGATTGTTACTGTGTGTACGTGTGCTTGTGTATTTGGCTTGTGTGGGTGCGTGAAGTGGCACCACGTTGGTCTTGCTCTCACTTTTTCTTTTTCGCTTCCTTTTGGCTCTGCCGTTGCGCGTGGTGTTTCCCAGTCAACGACTTTTTGGATGTGCAAGTGGCGTAGAAGACAGTGAGAAGGCCCCCCCCCCCCCCCCTGAGTTGTGACGCATTCTACCAAGATGGTGGAACGAACGAAAAAAAAAATACAACAACACAAGCATCAGCCAGAGGGAAACTACAACCTGAAGAGCCCCATCTTTTCACACGGGATCAACGCAGAACTGCGCTGTAGCACGGCCGGCACATCACTTGACCGAACCGATGCTTGTACGCCTTTTTGCTTTCCTATATCGCCTCCCCCGTACTTTTCTGTGCCAGTGCTGTTGATGACGGGCAAGCCACCGCCGTCTCGCTCACTACCACGTGGGCTTCTGTTTTTTTTTTTTCGAGCCAACCGCCTGCTACGTATCCAGTGCTGCGTCCGCGCACTTGGGTCACCAACAGCAGCAAAAAAAAAAAACAACAACAACAGCAACAGCAACAGCCTTACGCCACAGTCACTTTTCTTCTGATCCTCCATTTCTCAATCCTCTCCACCTTTCTCTCTTCATTGTTTTTTTTTTTGTGTTGCCGCTTTGCAGTCAAGAAGTTTCCCGTTTTTTTTCCCACCATGGAGTCGCCGATCAACCCGGACGTCTGGAAGTACCTGTATAACGCGGCTCTCGGCGCGGTCGCCGCGGCCACGCTGTACTCGGTCTACCACCAGAAGTACGACATGACCCACACTATGCGCGAGTCCGTCGCCACGCTGGCGTCCGCCAAGAATGTGGACGACCAGGAGGCCGCTCTCCACGAGATCCTCAGCCGCCTGCAGTCCGATGCGATGAAGAAGCAGTTCCAGTCCCGCCTTTCGCTCGCGCAGAGCGGGCGTACCCTGGTGCCGCTCCTGAAGCTGTCCAAGGACGGCTCCAACGCGGGCGTGGTGAGCGTGGCGCTCAAGGTGGTGCTGCGTGTCTACGGCGCGGATGACGAGGGCCGTGCTCAGTTCCACAAGTACGGCGGCTTCCGCATCCTGTTGGCCACGCTGAGCGAGGCCTACCGCCAGGGCAACGAGGACCTCATGGAGGAGTCCGCGACGGCGCTGCAGCACCTGACCAGCGTCAACGACGCCGAGGTCATCCTCGACACGGACATCCCTCAGGGCTCTGAGGGTGCGTACGCGATCGCCACCATGTCGGCGACGGTCAAGATGCTGCGCATTCTGGACCCTGAAGGCCCTGTGCTGTTCCTGAACGCCCTCACCGGCATCTTTGCCAACGTGTGCACGCTGAGCGACGGTGCGGCGAACATCGGCACGGGCACCGATGGCTACAGCGGCATCAGCTTCTTCCTGCGTCTTCTCGACCACACCAACCGCAACGTTGTGGAGAACTGCGTCCGCGCCGTGCGCTTCATGGTGCGCGCCGACGTCGGCTGCGACGAGGTCGCCAAGGAGGAGAATGTGCAGCGTCTGGCCGACAATCTCGAGGTGAACGGCCAGCCCGCCGTCATCAACTCGATCCTCACGATTATCCTCGTCATGGCCGGCAACCAGGCCAACAGCGTGGAGTTCTTCACCAACGTGAGCCAGTCGACGATCCCCAACACGCTCTTTGAGCTGTGGGTGCGCTCGAGCGACAGCAGCATCCGCAACCGCGCCGAGGTGCTCTGCCGCGTGCTCACGCGCATTGGCCCCGTGTCGGAGACCATGACCACCCTCCTCCAGCGCTACCGCCCTCAGATCGAGGAGCGTCGCGGCAAGGACGAGCAGGAGTACAAGCGCCAGATGCAGCAGGCCAAGCAGAACCAGATGATGCAGCGCATGATGTTCGAGGAGATGGGCATGGACCCCTCGATGATGGGCTAACCACATTTGGCTTCCGTGACCTTCACACCAAAAAAAAAAAAACAACAACCATTCATCCGAGAGTGAACGAATTGCTCGTCCACATATTCACATTTCTTCGTCCTGGTGGTATCTATATGTTTTTTGTTTTGATAGGATGGCGAGTCCACTTGCGTGAAGAAGTGTGAGCGAAGAAAGAAAAAAAAAAGAAAAGAAATAAGGAGAAGACCGAACTTGAAAGCACAAGAGAGGTGGAATGCTTGAGCTGTGCAGTGAAGTTGGCGTCAAGCAACAGCATCGAAACCGCGTCTGCTGTCTTTTTTCCCCCTCTTCGTTCTCCTTTTTTTTTTACTTGTTTTCTCTTCTCTTCTTTTTTTTTTGTCTCGGGTGAATCTCGCATCAGCCGCCTTCAGGCGCTTCTGCTTTGAACCTGTTCCTCGCGTATGGGGCTCACGCGGACGTATTTTAGACATTTGATGTCTTCTTTTCGCGTCCTCGGCGTTGCACAACTCGAGTGGTCAGACAAGACAAGCAAACGCGCGGAAGGTGCGGTTGAAACTCGTTTGGAGACGTGGTGATGATTGGTGCATAACGTTAAGAACTTTGGTGTTTTTTTTTTTACTATCTATCTACCTTTTTTTGTCCTTTGTCCACACAGGTCTTACCGGTACTGGCGCTCACAACAACCTAAAACAACAACAACAACAACGACAATGAAACAAGGAAAAAGAAAAAGCACACTTGTGCCCCTCGTGAATGTGGGAAGTGTACAAGCGCATACTGTGACTGCGTTGACGTAACCAAGGTGCGGTGCGCGTCCATGTTCAGTTGTTGAATGCACAATAAACTCATTATGGGGTGACACGCTGATCGTCTGACTCCATCGCGTCTTGCAATGGACAACTTCAGTGATTGCCGTCACACCACTACACGCAGCTGTACGCGCATGTGTTTGTGTGTGTTTCGTGGCACGAAATGCGACCTGAAATCAACATACCTCGCGGCACTGGAGGGCGTTCTCAGTGTGCTTTGAGCGCGTGCCTGTTACTTGACACCATCACATTTCTCTCTTCCTGTCCTGCGCCGTCACGTTTCTTTCTCTACCTCTACTGCTGATCGCCATCGAGTGTTCCTCCTTTTTTGTTTTTCTCTTCTCTCATTTTCCTTCTCTTCGTTGTCTGCGAAAACGCGAGTGTGTGTGTGTGTGCGTGAACGATGTCCGGCAAAAAGCCCGAGGACGACGACGCGTCGCCGGCTGAGGAGGAGCCGCTTCCGACAGTCCTTGACCAGAACAACGAGTACGATCAGGACATGCCGCTGAGTGCGCGCGAGGAGAAGTGGGGCTTTTCACTGCCTGAGCTGCAAGCTGGCGTGAAGGTGGTGAGCCGCCTCTTCCGCGACCCGGCGCTTTTTGTCGGCGACCCGTATCTCTCCGACAGCCGTCTGTACACGATGATCACGCGTGACCGCAAAGCGAAGCGTGGCAACCGCGACGTGTACAAGGCGATCATGAACGAGGAGAAGAGCCGCCGCCGCCGATACCAGCGCCAGCAAGACATTGACGCCATGCGCCGGACCGGGATGAAGCGTGAGCGCGAGGAGGCCCTCAACGCACTGCTGCTGGAGGGCTCACCGACGTCGGCGCAGCCGTTGCTGCTCCGCGAGCGTCCTGTTGGCGCGGCCAGCAGCGAGAACACCGGCGGTGCCACGGCCGTGCTGGACACCACAAGCGCAGACGGTGCGCTCTCCGACTTGGAGAAGGAGCTGCTGCGCCTGGCCGGTGCCTTTGAGAACCTGCTTCGCCTGGAGCAGGCCTACGCCGGGCACTTCACCATCACCGCCCTGCCGACCGCCCAGGACGACGAGGAGGCCGCGCAGTCGCCGCGTCGCAAGGGTCGGCGGGACAAGGACTACACCTCCTGCTCCACCGGCGCCAGCGTGAACATGCCCACCAAGGAAGACGCTCCGTCCGCGACGCCGGTCGTGGACTGGGGCACGGTCACGCAGCTCAACGCGCAGGTGTACCGCTACCTGCCCCACCCGTACGGCTCGCAGATGCCGGCGCCGCTCTTCCCGGATGTGTCGGTGCCCGCCGAGCACACGACGGTGCCTGCCATGTGGCCGAGCTACCTGGTCGGGGCGAAGCTCACCGTGGCGCGGCGGGCCAGCGCGCTCGTGACGCTCATCACCTCCACCAGCGCACCCGTCTCCACGGCGGTGGTGGCTGATGACACGCTGATGGCCCTCCCAGAGGCGCTGCACGGCATGGCGGACGACGTGGTCGTGTCGGAGCTGCTGCCGACGCTGTCCGACGTGGAGTCGCTGCGCGCGTGGATGAAGGAGCCGACCAGCGAAGTCGACCCGTCTCTGTCCGTGCGTGCCCTGGCGCACACGGCCGCGGATGTGCTGCGGGGCATGGAGGTGGTGCTGCTGGAGGGTGGACGCGACGAGCGGTTCACGCCACCGGCCCACCTGTCCGGACACGACGACGGACGCGGTGCCGCCACGACGATGCAGCACATTGCGCACCAGTCGCTGAACTTGTTCATTGCACGCCGCGTGTACCGCAACGCTCGCGTCCAGGCCGCGGGGCCCTCGCCTGTGGTGGCCTGCGGTCCGCCGCCCACCTCCGACTCGCAGGAGCCCGAGGCGTACTGCGTCTACGACGACGTGCAGCTCTACGCCGGCGATATTCACGAGGACTTGTCGGAGCTGACCATGAACAAGTGGATTGGGTGCCACACGTGCAAGGTGCGCTACAATGTGCTGCACCCCTTCTACTACAGCATGTGCCACCTCTGCGGCGAGTACAACTACAACAAGCGCCTGCTGTCTCGCGACCTGCGCGGCAAGGTGGTGCTGCTGACCGGCTGCCGCATCAAGATTGGCTACGCCATGGCCGTGTCGTTGCTGCGCTGCGGCGCCACTCTGCTGGGCACCACGCGCTTCTCCCACGAGGCCCTCGCGCGCTTCCAGCAAGAGCCCGACTTTGACACCTGGAAGGACCGGCTCCACCTCTTCTCCCTCGATCTGCGCGACATGTGGGTGGTGACGCAGTTCTGTGCCTTTGTGCGCCAGCAGTACCCGAAGCTCTTCGCCATCATCAACAACGCCGCGCAGACCATTGCCCGCACGTCGCAGTACACGGAGCACCTGCGTCACGTGGAGATGAGCCCTCCGCCGGAGCTCCGCGCCGCGCTGATGGCGGACGCCCAGGCCGCGGAGTGGCACGACTTCTTCCTCCGACACACGTCGGTCACGATTGGCAAGGCCCTCTCCATCGAGTGCCGCCCTCAGCCGACGTTCCTGCCCACCGGTGACGACGAGGAGGGTGACGGCGGCAACGAAGACGAGCCCTCCACTGTCCCACGCGCTGCGGAAGGCACGCAGGAGGCGACCTCCGCGTCGGCGTCGGCTCCGGCCACGGCACTGACCACCGGCGGCAACGCGGCCCCGCGCACGCTCGTGTTCGATCGCTACGACACGCAGGCCGAGGAGAGCGACCTGCGCGAGAGCAACTCGTGGGTGATGAAGCTGGCGGAGGTGCAGGGCAGCGAGGCGGCCGAGGTGATGGCGATCAACGCGCTCTCGCCGTTCATCATGAACAGCAAGCTCAAGGTGTGCCTGATGAACCGCGACGGCGACGCGGACCCGCGCGAGCCCCGCTTCATCATCAACGTCTCCGCGATGGAAGGCCAGTTCTACCGCTTCAAGCAGACCACGCACCCGCACACGAACATGGCCAAGGCCGCACTCAACATGATGACCCGCACGAGCGCCGACGACTACGCCGAGGATGGCATCTACATGAACTCGGTGGACACCGGCTGGATCACCGATGAGTCGCCGAAGATGAAGAAGGAGCGGCGCGCGGACCAGTACATGCTGTGCCCGCTGGACGAAGTCGATGCCGCGGCGCGCTGCCTTGATCTCATCTACATCAACAGCAGCGCTCACGGCAAGTTTTACAAGGACTACAAGGAGATCCCGTGGTAAGGCCTACCGTGACGTATGTGTGCGAGCCTCCCCGGTTGCACGCTTTCACCCTTCCCCTCATTTTTGTTAAAGAGAACAAAGCCCATCGCGGATGCGGTTGGTACGATTAACTAAGGTACTTTTGTCAGCTACACCGACTATTTCAAAATGATGCGTACTTTCTACCCGGCACTCCGAACAGCCCCTTTCGCCACGAAAGAGTCGTGGGAAGGATACCCACAGACATACACACAAGAAGAAGTTTTTGTCCTTCCTGCGTGCGACGCCACGACAGACGGACTTTGGGCTGTTTTCTCCTCTTGCTCAGCTGCAGGGCTCGTGTGTTTGTCGCATTGCCCCCTAAAACGAACGACGCGTCGTGTCTCCCTCTCTCTCTCTCTCTGCCACTTTCATCTCGACCTTCCCTCTTCTTCCTTCTTTTCCCTTTTTTCTCCTGCCTGAAAGCGCGAGCGAAGCATCTTTTCGTCCCTCTAAAAATAGCTAGCCGACCCCTGTTGCAATGACGTCCAACTACGTCGCACCGCAGCGGCCGGCCTACTCGCTGCCTGCCCCCGGCACCAAGTTCTCCAAGTCGGAGGTGGAGAAGATTATTGCGGAGGTGTGCGGTGAAATGGTCCCCGAGGACCGCCCGTTTGTTTTCGAGGAAACGCAGCCGCTGATCAAGGAGCTCTGCACGGAGATCCAGCAACGCGTGCTGCGCCTAGGCTACGACCGCTACAAGATGGTCACCCACGCGGCTGTGACCGAGGCCGCCAACCAGGGCATCCGCGTAGGCTCTCGCTGCCTGTGGGACCCCGATACGGACAACTACGCGACCTACACGTACTCCAGTGAGCACATGCACGTCAGTGTCGTGCTCTTTGCCATGTACTGGGAGTAAGGGCTGGCCAACGCGAGGGCAATATGGGTCATGATCGGCCCACCGAGTTGGGCCAGCGTTTTCTGAGATGACGTTGACACCCCAATGACCATGTAAAAAACAACAACCAGGAAAGAAAAGTGCGCAGATGAAAAGAACAAGGCAAGAGCACAGACACGCGAGTCTTGCCACCGAAGCTCTTGAATCTGTTCTTTCGTTTGTGCCTTTCTTTTCGGCGTCGCGACAATTTGATGTTGCTGTTGAAGCCATTCGACAAAAAAAAAAAGGCACAAGAACACTTAATACATTTGACGCGCTGAATGCATTGCGCTTGTTAATCCCAGCTTTGTGTGGAGCTTGTTTCTGCAGCGGAGATCGTTCGGAAGCCGGTCAACGTACTAGCACTGCTGTGTGTGCCTTGCTGATGAGTGAAGCGACACGTGATTTCCACGCCAACGATTGTTCACTTTGAACATGCACGGAACACGGGGTCTCCACACACATACACGCACCCACGCTGGTCGGCGGGTCTGCTGTGCATGACTCCATCCTTTTTTCCAATTGTTCCCACTTCTCCGCCCATCGCTCCCCATCCCCCCTTGCCTCTCCTTCTCTCTCCTCCTTCTCCACCCCTTGTTGTCTTTTCTCCCCCTTTCTTTCTTTCTACCGTTTGCATCTTTTCTTCGTCTCCCAAAGTTTCCAACCATGTCCAAGAAGCAGGAAGTCAAGCAGTACGGCCCCAACGTGCCCAAGGACACGCTTGTGTACGGCGTCGTGCACATCTACGCGTCCTTCAATGACACCTTCGTCCACGTGACGGACATGTCTGGTCGCGAAACCTTCTGCAAGGTCACCGGCGGTATGAAGGTCAAGGCGGATCGCGATGAGTCGTCCCCCTACGCGGCTATGATGGCCGCCCAGGACGTCGTCGCTCGCTGCCGCGAGTGCGGCATCAGCGCCCTGCACGTCAAGATGCGCGCCACCGGTGGTGTCGGCACCAAGAGCCCCGGCCCTGGTGCGCAGGCCGCCCTCCGTGCCCTCGCTCGCGCTGGCATGAAGATTGGCCGCATTGAGGACGTCACCCCGATCCCTCACGACTCCACTCGCCGCAAGGGCTCCCGCCGTGGTCGCCGTCTTTAAGCGATTCAGACGAGAAGAAAGCAAAAACAACACGGTGCTCCGCACTTGTGCGTGTTTCTTTATTTTTTCTTCGTTTCTGATGGAAACAATAATGACTTTGTTTTTTCCTTTTCTCTTTCCACTCTAAAAACAAAAAACAACAACAACAACAAGATATCTAAAGTAATGAGCGCAAAACAAGTGGCTGCTTCGTCGTCCGCTAAGCTGTGCGCTGGACACGGCAATTGCCAAGGAATCTGCACGCTGCCTTGGTTGGTGACGCGGGAAGGAATGACGGTCGTCGACGTGCTGCGACACGCACCCACCCAGACTTGAACGTATCTGCTTGGCGCCCCACAGCATCGCGCGCGAGTCTGAGTGTGCGGGAGGGTGTGGCTGTGCCTTCGCGCACGCCCCATTTCCCATTTTTCTCTTCGACTTGGCCTTCAAACTCCCCTCCTCCCTTTTCCGTTTGGAAAACGTCAAGGGTGTGCTTGCCTGTTATCGTCAACTCTCTCTCACGCTTCTTTCGTTCCTCCCCTTTCTCCCTCCTCCAAATAACAGGTACTTGCCGCGATCAAAAACCTCTGTTCTTACTTCTTCTTTTGTTTGCTTTCTAGTGCTGTCGTTGCGCACTCTTTTTCCTCTTTTTTTTTTCATCTGCTGCCCCCGCACTTTGTTGCGCCGTCTCTCGTCCCATGAGTGCGACGGTTTCCTTCAACACAGAGAACGGCGCCGCTGCCGCCGCCGCGTCCAAGGCGTCACCCGCGTCGGGGAGCGTGTCGAAGGCGGTCGTGATTCTGCCGTCGCAGCTCCTCGTGCAGCTCATTGGCCGCCGAGTGACGGTGCTGTTGTCGCACCGCAACGAAGAGCTCGAGGGCGTCCTGCGCAGCGTGGACGATGACCGCGGTGACGTCTTCTTGGACGAGGTGGTGCACTACGCGTGGCGTCCGACGGAGGAAGACGCCGGCACCGACTCCGCCCATCCGGCAGTTGATGGTGATTCGGCCGTGGACGGCGGCGGTGTCCGCCGCGAGCTCCGTCGGCATGCGTCTGCCATGGTGAGCAGCCGCTTCATTGAACTCATCACCCCCACTGTGTTCAAGCCTGTCGCTCACTAACCCTGTCTGTCTCTTGCATCTCTGTTTAACAAGCAAAAACTTCTCACCACACACACACACACACACACACACATGTAAACTCTCATGCTTTGCGAATACCCAAGTGAGCAAACAGCCATCAATGGAACGTTGTGATCTGTCGGTTTTTTCCCCGCGTCACACGACACACTCGCAAAGCGTGTGCGAATTGCTCTCTTGTCGTCCGTGTTGGTGCCCGTTTGACACAGCACGATCTGACCTTGCGCATCATTGTACTCTGCGTCCCTCTGTCTCACATTCTGCTGTCACTCTGTCCCCCCGTCACTCCCTTTCATTCTGACGCCTCTACCGAATCTCTCTTTCACTTTTTTCTTCTTCTTGCCCCTTTTTTTTTTCTGTATTCGCGGAGTTTAGTTAGTCCTAATATCCGTTTTTAATACCTACGACTCTTCAGTTTTTCGTAAGAAGAAACCCCAAAAAGACAGCACAAAAAGATGTCCCGCGCAACTGTTCGCATCTCCGGCGGCGCCGGTCGCCAGAACGTGGTGGACCACGGCTGCTTCATGAAGCCCATGACGCACAACCCCTACCTCGCCACCGTGCACGATGGTGCTAGCACCGGTTACCTTCAGGGCTTCGCCCCCAAGAAGCTGAACTGGCTGTACCGCTTCCGCTACAACCTCCTTCCCCAGGGCATGCAGACCGGCTTCTTCTCCCGCAACCCGTACGGCAAGTACGTGCACTGGCTCGAGGTGAGCACGATCGAGAAGATGCGCATGCAGCTGTGCTCGATTGAGTCCCTGCCCGCCTCTGTGGTCACCGGCATCGTGATCATCTACACCTTCTGGTTCTGCTACCGCCTCGCGTTCCTGCACCCCGATATCACCCTGTACAACCTGGGCCTCTGGACCACCAAGCCGTGGGTGCAGCAGCAGCGCTTCAACAAGAAGCGCGAGCTCGACCAGCCCAACTACCGCTGGGTGCACCGCGTGCCGGAGTACATGATCACCGACCCCGTCCGCGAGCTGTACAAGCTCGACGTCGCCGCCAACGATCCGTACCGCGAGTACGTGAAGAGCCTCGGCCGCGAGGGCGAGCTCCTCCTCACCCCCGAGGAGCGCACCGGTAGCGCCGGCCACATCCTCCCCTTCGCCATGAAGCACGAGGACCACAGCGGCCACAACCCGTCCCCCCTCACCGCCGGCAGCGGCGTCTAAGCTAGAGTCGACGTGACAGAGCAGCCACACACTCCTTGTCTGTTTTTTTCTTGTTTTCGCCCCCTTTCCCTTCCTCCCTCTAGACGCGAACGAGAGCGGCAAGGAGAGCTGCCTGTCACACTCCTGGCGCACAACCACACACCCCTCTCTCCCCCCAAAAGGAACAAATCATGTCAAAAATGAAAAAAAGATGAAAAGATGATCTGATTAAGAGATGGAGAAAAATATTAGGAAATTTGTTTTCTCTTTTTCTTTTCATTTTTTGCTCGCTTTGGCGGCAACGAAAAGGAGCACCATATAGGAATAACTGGTCTTCTTTTCTGTAGTGTTTTCCTTTGTTTCTGTTTTTGCAACCACTTTTTTTTTCTATCTATAGGATCGTTTTCTTTGTTTTCCACCTTCACCGGGGGTGTCCGGACTGCATTTCTGCGGTTGAAGAAAGAAACGAACAATGACAATCACACAATTGTGCGGAAGAGAGAAAAACTTCTGTTTTTTTTTGTTTTGTGCGTCTTCCTTGTTCGTTGTGACTGTTACGTTTTCTTTTCTGTCAGTTGAGAAATCGTTGATGATGTGGGCCCCTTGTGTGCATCCTCAAAAACAGCAAAAAAATCAAAAGAAGAGTGTCGCTCAAGGGCGAACAATGAGAAGGGATAAATGGCAACCGACACGTGAGCACACAGCCTTGTGCTTTTGTTTGTCACGCCGCTCTCTCTCTCTCTCTCTCCCTCAGAGCCATCTGGTGGCCACACCCTTTCTCTCTGGGGCTCACTTCTCAGAGCGTGCGTCACTGACGTCCGAGTTCATGCAGCGCCTGTGCCCCACGGGGCTTGTCTGCACTGCTCAAATGGACGTCTGTTGTTGGTGCTGCCCTTGTGTCTGTGTGTGCATGCGTGTGTGCTCTGCTTGCACAGGGTGTCTCCTTGTGACAGTCGCACACGTTCGGCACGCACTGTGCGTTGAGGCAAGAGCGGCCAGCCGTCGCCTACATACCCACCCACCCACACACACATACACAGATATGTACCGTTTGACGTTTTGTTTTCTCTTGCAACACCTCCCCACACTGTGACTCCACCCCTCTCTTTCCCTTTTTTTCTCCTACGTTGTTAAGAAGCCCGCTCACTCGCACACCCTTTGTCTCTTTTTTTTTTTTTGCACTGTACGGCTCACGGCTTCGTGTGAACCACATCTTCCCGCCGCACATGCGCAGTACGTAAAGACGAACAGCACGCACGCATCTCGATACCGAACCACACAATTGAATGGAGTCCAAGACACTCTACTCGAACACGGAGGTGTGTCTGACCGCCATGGCGGTGCTTCCCGTGGAGATCACCTGCAATGCCTCCGCGTCTCCGGTCCCTACTGACGACGGCGGAGCGGCTGTCGGTTCATCCAGCCCAGCCACCACCGCACGGGCGATCAACCGCGCGTCGTGGAGGGACGCGGCGTTCTTCCTGGCACCCGCGGAAGCACTGCGGTGCCTCCTCTTCATCGGCGATGCCCGCGGCACGCTCCGCAGCCTGCGGCTCACCATTGAGCGGGCGGCGACGACGGCTACGAGCGCAGACGCCCACTTGTGCACCGTCGAGTCCCACCGCACGGTGGGGCTGACCCCCACACCCGCGCCCGCACCGGCGGCCAACGTGCCCAGCGACAGCAGCACCGTCGACACCGCCGCCGTCTCGTTTTTGTCCGTGGCGCCGTACGCGCCGTTCTTGGTTGTCGCCGTGGTCGGCGGGACGCTCTGCGCGCTGTCGGCGCTCAGCTTCGATGTTCTCCGCGGCGACGCGTTCTGGCAGGGCTGCGCGGCCCTCGTGCGGACGTCGTCGTCCTCGTCAGCTCCGCTGATCCGAGTGGCGTGCGAGGCCATGTCCCAGCATGACGAGGCCTCGGCGGCGCCAGCGACAGGACGCGGTCCGTCGCACCCGCCTGCTCACTGTGTGGGCGTGGTGACCGCCCAGGGTGCTGTCGTACTGCTCGCCTTCACCGCGAGCCGCGTCACGAGCCTCGGCACCTTTACCCCACCGGATGGCGTGTGCACGCTGGCGTGGGTGCGCTCGGCGGTCGTCGTCTGCGGCCTTAATGGCACGCTCCACACCTACGACGCCGTGACGCAGCAGCTGCGCTACCGGACGGCGACGAACACGTTCACGGGCGTCTTGCCCACGCGATTGCCCGTGTCGCAGCAGCCGCTGTTGCACTACCTCGCCCCGTGCGCGGGACCCAAGGACGGCGCCGAAGACGCGCGCGCGGGCCTGTCGTGGGGACCCGCCTTTTTGACCTCCCGCCGCGACGGCCGACGCACGCTGTGCTACGCCGAGGCCCCATCCTCACTACCACCTTCGCACTCGAGCGGTGCGGATCAGGCCGGGGAGGACACCTTCTCTGCGGCGCTCCGTGACCCTGCGCACGCGCTGCCCTGCCCGTCGTCCGTCGTCGACCTGACGTGCCTGTCACCCTTTCTGCTCGGGCAAACCCAGGCTGGGCTCGTGCTGCAGAGCACGTGGGACGGCCGCACGTGGCTGTCCGGACCGGCGAACACGACCACCTTCACCGCGAAGGAGGCGCGTACTATGGCGGCGATGCCGATGGGCGCGCTGGTCCTGGCCCCGCACGCGATCGAGGCCCACATTTTGCTGCCCTTCTCCGTGCAGGTCGACCGGCTCATCGAGTCGCAGTGGTATGCCAAGGCGGAGTGGTTCGCGCGGACGTGCGCGCCGCCGACGGAGGCCACCTCCCTCGACGAGCTCTACCAGTCCCTTGCCAGCCATGCATGGGCACATGAGGCATACGAGGCCGCTTTTGACTACTTCCACAAGGCGGGGACACCGCTCCAGGCGTTGCTGTCTCTCCTCCCCGAGCTCAGCCTTCCCTCGCTCGACGCTGAGGAAGAGGAGGCTGGGCTGGCGTCACCCGCGAAGGACGACTCGCCGCTGACAGCGCACTTCACCACGTGCGCGTCCGCGGGCCCCTACGAGTCGCTCTATCCGCTGCTGAAGGCGGCGCTGCTGGCCTGGGAAACGGCGGAGAACGCCGAAGAGGAGGACGATGACGACGCAGATGGTGCTGCGGTTGTGCCCAATGTCGCGCGAGAGACTGTGGAGTATGCTCTCTACCTCCTGCTCGTTTGCTTGCCGCGTGAGAGGGCACTCACCGCCCCCGTGCCGTCTGCAGAGGCCGCCTCTGTCCTCCTCCTCTGCCGCACACTGCCCCTGTCACACTGCCTGCAACTGGCCACTGCCCCCTCGTCTGCGGCCCCGCCGCTCGCGTCGTCTGAACTGCTGACGCCCTTTCTCTACGCCGCCTGCGGCGAGCTGAGCACGGCGCTCGACGTCTGCCGCCGCACCGGTGCCGTTCAGGCTGCCGGCTGGATTCTGCAGAGTGCGCCAGTCGCGACGGACGCGCTGTACGTAACTCACCTTCCGTGGATGCTGGCCACCGACGCGGCGCGGACGGCGTCCGTCCTGACCGCTCCGCACGTCTGCCCACCCGCCGTGCCGACCGTTGTGGCGCTTGTCGCCGGCAGCGCGTGCGAGGAGGATGTTCTGCTGGACTACTTGCACCACTGCGTGTACGCCGCACCCACTCTGCACCAGGCCGACGAGAGGGCCGTGCAGACCGCGTACGCGCTCCACCTGATTGACCGCCTACACGACATGCGCGACGCACTGACCATGCAGGCACTGGCACCAGCGAACACGTCCGCTGAACGAGGAACCACAAGTGGTGGCGACCGTGGCGGGCTACACGTGCCCGCTGGTGCGGAGGCGGGCTTCCTCGGTGTGTGCCACCGCCTGCTGCTTGCTTTTTTGGACAGACCGAGCGCGTGCTACGACGAGGCCCTCGTGCTCGCCCGTCTGCACGCCAGCGGCCTCTTTGCGGAGAAGGCCAAGGTGCAGGCCCATCTGCGCGATCACCTCGGCGTACTGGAGACGCTCGTCTACCATCTCGACCAGGTGGACGCGGCCATCCGCTACTGCCTGGCACACGGCGAGGCCGGCGTTGCGCCGCCTGCCGCAGTGGATGCGCGCAGCCCCGCGAGTCTCTCTGATGAGGGGATGCGCGGAGAGGCGAGCCCGCCACTGCCCGACAGGGCGCACGAGGCCGCCCCGCCCCTGACGAGCAGCCACTCCAACCCGTTGTTGCTGACGCTGCTGCAGCTGCTGCTCGCCTCCCCTGCCGAGGAGGAAGGGTCCCCGTCGCGCATGGCGGATGCGCTGCACTTGCTCGCCACCCACGCCCCCTTCCTGAACCCGCTGGCGGTGCTCGATATTCTGCCCGGTGAGCTGCCCCTCTCCGACGTGGAGCCTTATCTCCTGCGCACCTTCCAGACCACCGCACTGCAGACGGAGCTCGTCGAGCTCGAGGCCGCGGCGACGGTGAGCGCGATGGAAACGGCACGTCGCCTGCATGTCCGCCTGGAGCAACGCTGCGCCTGGGTCGCCGAGGACCGCGCGTGCGCACTGTGCCGCCAACCTCTTTCCAACTCCACGGCGCAGTGGGTGTTTCCCGACTTGAAGGTGGCGCACTTCCACTGCATCAAAAACCCGCAGGTCGAGCCTGAGCGGCGGACAGCTTATCGCGTCTTACCCACCCTTTCCTGAGCGTCTCCCAACCCACTCAGCAACACACAAGAGGAAAAAAACAAGGGAGACGAGTCGAGGAAAAAACAACAACAACAACAACAACAACATCAACAACAATACCAGGCGTGCAGGAACGAACCTCTCGCACACGACGTGCAGTTGTCTACCGTTTTTTCCCCTTTCTCTTTCTGTTGTTTGCAAAGCCCCACTTGAAGCCGTGACTCGAGCAATCCGTATCGTTTACACCGAGTCACAACCGTCGCCCAATCATTGTGCCTATCGAACGAACAACAACAAAGTACCTCTCCTTTGATTGACATTTTACTATTCACATCATCATGTTCTTCCTCCTCGCCGATTCAACGCTGCGCTGAATCCGCTGGCACATTCCTTGTTCACTCTCGCATCACTTGTCCCTGCTATTTTTCTCTCCTTTCAATCACTTTTTTTTTTTTTTGCCTCCTCCTTTCTTCTTGTTGCAGCACACTCGACATCACAATATCTCTCAACAAACCTTACCACTCCCTTCCCCCTTTTTTTTTCTCCTCGTCACCATGTCTTTCCTGCCCGCTAACGCTGACAAGATTTACGTCAACATCCTCGGCGGTGCCGCCGCGGTCTCTGTGGCGCACTACCTGCTCACCTTCTCTGATGTGCGCAGCCCCGTCGCGATCCGCTACAACCTGGACGGCCAGGTGAACAAGTTCGTCAACAAGCGGTACTACATTTTCTACCCCGTGTGCGTTGCTGCGATGAGTGGAGTCGGCTACGTGCTGCGCGACAACAAGACGGTGGCAATCACCTCCGTTGACCAGCCCGCCGTGTGGGGCATTATGGTCTGCTCGGTCTTCCTGACTCTATCCGGACAGGTGTTCGCCCACCGCATTGCTGCCGGCAAGTCCCGCAAGATGCCCACCGCAGTGACGGTTGTCGGCGCGGTTGGCATTGCCGCTGGTGTGGCGTACTGTGTCGTGAACGCCGTATCGAAGAAGTAGTGTCAGATTGAACGTGTCACGCACGCACCTGCTACGCACCTGTCACAACCACAAATCACAAAAAAAAAAAAACACGCGAGAACGAACAACGAACAACGTCAACCACAAAAAAATACCCGCAACAAAGAAGAGGATACCCCCGTTGTCGTTCTCCTCTGTTCCCCACATTTTCCTTCCCATTTTTTTTTCAGCACTGACCATCTTGCTGGAGAGTGAACTGCACGTCTAGTTCTCTGTCTTGCAAGCGAGCGGTGTTGTCATTTTCGACCAAGCTTTTTTTCCTTTTCGAGTTTGTGCATGCGTACGCGTGTGTGCTCTCCTGTTGCTCTGAGACAGGGGCACGTTGCTTTCCCATTTTTATTTATTTATTTATTTATTTTGTTTTGCTACCATCCATGTCTGCAGAGTGAGTGACCGGAAAATGATCTCAACAATACCAATGGTACATCAGAGCTCGCGCGCATGCGCCACGGATGGTAGCTAGGGCTAGCAACTGCACACACTGTTTTTAACAGGTCAAGGATTGTGTCAGGAGCACACCTTGAGAACAATTGTAGTCGTGCGCAGAGTACCATCGCTTATTACTGTTGCTCTTTCTCTTGTGCATCCCGCCGCAATCTGTTGACACAATATGCCCCCCCTTTTTTTTATGAAACGTCTCCCTTTTTTTTTTTTTTTTTGAAGCCACTCCAATACAGCAACGCAGACGTTCAGTTGGACTGTGTGCGAAGCTTCCCTTTTCCCTCTTCCCCTTATCGCAAGCTCCCGCAAAACAACAACAACAACAACAAAAAATGAGAACAGAGACAACGGAGCAGTTATTACACCAACTACACAACCTCTGCTTTTGGTTGTCCCTCCAAAAAAAGTTGCCCACATCCAGCTAGAAGCCGCTTCATTTTTCCCAGAGACTGGTGAGCGAATCATCCACACGTGTGTGTCCCACTCTGACTTCTCTTTCATACTCCCCCTCCCTCCCCCCTCTGCCCTTCCGCCTCCTCCTCAATTCTCTGCACCACACACACACACACACACACACACACAAGTCTCGTATGCTCCGCCCCTTGCTCTCGCACCGCAGCGCACTGCGCGTGATTGGGCGGTACGCCTCCAGGCCGAGCACGCGTGCGTTTCGGTCCATGCGACTCCCCCTTGGTCGCACCGCGCTCGCCTTACACGGCACCGTCACATCACCAGTACCTGATGCCTTGTGTCAGGCGCGGCGACTGGCGCACACCTTCACCTTCACCTCTCCGCACGGTCTGGCGGAGTGGTTTCAGTCGTGCACAGTGCGACAGTCGAATGTCTTCGCCCAGTCGCGCGTGACGAACTACTTGAAGCGCGTCGTGGACCCGGACAGCTCGGCGACCTTACCAACCTTGTTCGCGACGCTGCGTGTGCACGCGAGCCCACCGATCTTTCAAACCACTCTGAAGCTCCCCGTCGACGTGCTCGTGGAGAACCAGGTGACGCGCTGCGATGTGCAGGCGCGCGGCTTCGGGGCCGACGCACGCAGCGCGCGGGCCGCCTGCTGCATGCACGCCGAGCGGTGCCTGGACAGCCTCGGCGTCCCCCTCTTCGCTTCCCCTCAGCGCCAGGAGGAGCACGCGAAGGAGGCGCACCGCGACGGGGGCCGATACGCTCCCCAACACGGCGACCTTCCGAGTGAGCTCTCCGCGGTCACGCTGCCCCCGCCCTTCATCGCTGCATCGCCTCTCTTTGCGATCTTCACGCCGCCAGCCTCTGCCGGTCAGTCGCTGCCGGCTGCGAGCGCGTCCGACGCCGCGTGCCACGGCACCGGTGCCCCGCCCGCCCGTCGCGCTATCCGCTTCGACCACCACTACGGACCGGACCCCTTCATTCATCGCGTGGAGGCAGAACTCGACGGGCTGCGCGCTGCCATCCTCACGCTGCAGACCACGGCCATGGCCGCCGCAGAAGACGGTGGAGAGGAGGAGCCAGACGGGGACGGCGACGCGGACGCACGCGACCCGCCTGTGATCATCGAGGCCAGCGAGGTCGCCGTGCTGCAGCCCGACGGCACCACCTTCAGCCCCCACAAGGATGACGAGGACAACACGGACACAAACACAGCTGCCGGTACGCGTCTGAGGAGTCGGTCCCCGCCGTTGCCGCTGCGACTACCGCGCGTGGGGGTCGCGTACAGCCCGTCGCGCGCGGTCTCGGAGCACCATTGCCCGGCGCGGCTGCCCGTCGACGAGAGCGAGGGCGACCGCTTTGACCTTGTCGAGGGCATCAGCGGTGACGGGTGGCAGACGCAGCGCGAGGTGCCCAGCGCCACGTGCATCTACGACCCGCACGCACGCCCCCGCATCGAGGCGTACTACCGCGCTCTCGCCGACACGTCCGCCCTCGCGACACTGGACCGCTTCGAAGACAGCCTCACGCTGACCACCTCCGAAGAGGCCACGAATGTGCGCACGGGCCGCGGCACGTGGCGAGCGGCACCGATGACGTGGTGGACCGCCTCTACGCCGGTGCCGAACTACGAGGCCGTCGCGTACCAGCACGCCCCGCTCCGAGCGATTGGCAAGGCCACCACGGCCGAGGCAGCGACGGTGCTGTGTGCGATGCACATGGAGCTGCTCCTCGGCTTCCTCGGCGAGCCCGTCCAGCACGAGAGCACGGCGGCGCAGTGGCAGTACTACGACGCGTGCCTGTGCTGGGGCCGCCCCGTGGCCCCCGTGCCGTGGCTCACGCCAACCACCGATCTCTCCACTCATGGGTGCGTGCCGAGGCCGATGAAGGAGTGGTTTCGGCCCGATCGCGATCGTCTGCGACACGCGCCGCTCACGGTCACGGAGAAGCTGCTGGCGCTCAACCGCGCGATTGTGACGGAGTGCCGACAGCACCTGATCGAGGTCGACCTCTTTGACCACCCCCGCTGTGCCCAGGACGGCTACACGGAGCTGCTCGAGCTCGCCACGCCGTGCGTGCGCGCCTTCCTGCGTGCGCAGCGGCACCCGTACGAGGGTGCCTACTTTGTGTATGTCTTCACGAAGGACTCCGAGTACCGGGCCACGCTGTACTTGCCGCTGCCGGCGCGGTACGGCGTGCGCGGGGCCTACGCGGTCGCCTCCACGCCAGCCCGTGCGCGGGCCCTGTGTGCGCTCCATGCCGTGGATATCCTGTGCAGCCTCGGCGTCATCCCTGTCGTCTACGACCCACCCGCCGAGGACGGCACGTGGCGCCGTCTGCTGGAGCTGCGCGAGAAGCTCGGCCTGACGGTGCCGAGCACCCGCGCGCGGGCGAGCGCTGTGAATCCGCAGCTCCGCACTCCGCCCGCCTACCGCGAGTCCCCTGGCCGTGCCACGACGATGATTGCCCCGGCGGAGGCAGTGTGGCGCACGATGCTGCTGGACGCGTCGTGGTTCGACGTGGTGCCGGACGGCAAGGACCTGCAGCTCACCATGGTGCCCGGCGAGAAGCTGCTCTTTGCCGATGTGCTCTCCGCCGGCCGGCATCTCTTCCTCGCCTACGTGCAGGCGACGGCCGGGTGGGCGCGCGACGACATGGTGCACGCGCTCCACCACTACTGCGGGCGTCAGCACTGCCGAGGCCATCGCCGTCGCGTGGCCAACACGTACTGGATGCGTCTGCCGATCGACGCGGCGCAGTACGGCCCGCGCGTCGCGATTGGCCGCTGCATTACGCGCAAAGGCGCGGAGCGGAACTTCTACATCCACGCGTTTCGCATCCTCGCCACTCTTGACCTCGTGCCGTGGATGACGCAGAGTGCGGCCGAGCTGCAGAAGTCCGTGTACGGCGGCGACGCGACGCGCGCCTCGTCGGACATGAGACTGTGGAAGGCTTTCGCCCCTCACGTGATCGACCCGGCTGCGCCGAGCCGTGCGACTGCGAGCCGTGCCGCGGTGGACGCGATTCTCACAGAGACCGGCGACCGCCTGCCCGCGCAAGACATGCGTGCCGTGCCGTCCCCGCATCCCGTCATGTCCTACGAGCTCGCCCGCGGGACGCTCTAGTCTCGCTGTGGAGTTTAGTTGACACCCCTTTTTTTGTTTGGTTTTTACTTGCTTGATTCCTCACATATGCAAACTTTTTGCACACACACACACACACACACACAAACAAGCCATGCATTGGTTGGTTCTTCTCTCTTTGAAAACTCGGACGGACTGTCAGTGTGTCTCTTCCTCTCCCATCCATTCTCGCCTCCCTCTCCCCCTTGTCTTTTCCTCTCATTCCTTTTCCTCCTGCTGCCAATCACACACACACACACACACACACACACACACACGATCGTGAGTGTATTCCCACCTGACACGAGAGACGGACGGTGCAGGGATGAAACAGAAGCAGATCCTGCAGGAGCTGACGCAGAGCAAGCTCGTGTACGACAAGATCCAGTGGCGCCAACAAACGGCGCGGCAGGCGAAGCTCGACCAGTTCCTCTCACGGTACCAGCACGCGAGCCAATGGCAGGTGGGCCTCGCTGCGCTCGCCGATGCCGCCAACCACGGCGTCAAGCCGAGCGACCAGAGCATCTGTGACGCGATCACCCGTTGTGGCGTACGAGGCAAGCTGCCGGAGGCGAAGCGGCTGTACACGAGCTTCTACAAGCAGGTCGGCATGCCGCGCTCCGTCGAGGCCCACGTCGCCTTCATGAGCGCGTGCGCCGACTGCGCCGACTTTGCCGAGGCCCGTCAGCAGTTTCAGCTGCTGTGGGACCGCGACCGCGCCATTTACGCCAAGGACAAGAACCACCACCCCGTGGTGACGGACGACTTGACCACCGAGTACCTGCGCGCAGGTCTGGCCGCCTCGGTGAAGGGAACCGATCGCGAAGTCGCCTCGGCGCACACTTTGACTTCTTCCTCCTTCTCTGATGGCGCGCAGGAAGGCCAAGACCCGTCAAGAACGCGGCCCTCTCCGGCCTGGCAGACGGCCCTCGAGACGTTCCTCGCCCTCCGCGCGGACACCTCGTACTTGCGCAAGCACAACGACCTCACCCCGCTGCTCCTCGAGCAGGTGTGCCAGCTCGCCGAGTACGGCGGGCAGTGGGCCCTATGCCTGCGCGTCGTGCGTGGCGCCGTCGCGCAGCAGGCAACGGTGCCGCCCGAGGCCTACGACGCGGCCATCCGCGCGTGCTTCCACGCGGAGAAGCACATTGAGGTGGTGAACGTGATGAACAATCTGATCGCCTCCAAAACCCCGCCCGACGAGCGCAGCGTGCGGCTCGCGCTCCTCTCGACCGAGGAGGTCGGCGCGCTGGAGCGGGACGCCGAGGTGCCGCACCCTGCCGCCTGGGCCCTCTCGCTCTCGCTGTTCCACGCGATGCAGCAGAATGGGCTGATGATGCACCAGCAGAGCTACGAGGCCCCGCTGCGGACGTGCGCCATGGCGGGGCAGTGGGCGCAGGCGCTCGCTGTGCTGAGGACGATGCGGCGCGATGGCCGGCCGGTGTCGAGCGAGCTCTACCGACTTGCCATCGCAGCCCGCGTGGAGCACTGCGGGAGCGCGCGCGAGATGGAGCGCTTCCTCCGTCTCCCCGTCTGCACGGACGGCAGCCCCAGCGTCGTGGTGTACCTGGCCGCGCTGCGCGGCTGCATGCGGCGCGGCGATTGGAAGCACTTTGACAAGCTTGACCGAGAGATGAAGAGCAAGGACATGCCGGAGTCCTACGACAAGATGCGGCTGCTCATTGAGGCGGCGTACAGGCGCGGCAGCTTCCACAGCGTTCTCATGCGCTTCGCCCGATTCGACAACATCACGTCCTTTGAGCGCACGCGAGTGGAGAAGGACCAGGTCGTGCGACTGTACGAGAGCGACTTTGACATTTCCGACCGCCTTCTCGATATGGTCCTGGAGTCGTACGAGCAGGTGAAGGCGACGGCCCCCAACGATGAACTCGCGAACGCGGCGTACCGCGCGGCGTTGCGGCGCAAGCAGGGCCACACAGGCCCACGACTGACCTCTTCGCAATCCGACACGCCGTCGTGGATGTTCTCCGCCGCACAAAAGCCGTCCGTGAAGGGCGAGCCAGCCGACATTTGATACCGAGAGCTGCTCGCAACGGGTTGTCTCTCTCTTCCTTGTGCTTCGCCTTGTCATACCTACATGCAAGTCACCTGGTCTGGCTGTTTGTTGTGGGTCGCTGCGGACTCGCACACATACACATACACACGCACACACACTTGCCCGCACGCTGGACGTGCATGATTCACATTTTAAAGATACACACACTGCGAATAACAACAAGACAGTACGAAACGGCCAAGGAGGACATGTGCCACTCGGTTCCCCGCACATTCCTCCATCTGTCCCTTCGCTTTTCTCTGCGCTCCACTGCCAAGTCGCTTAGACGACTCGCCACGGATGCGGCCACCGGTGACGATGACAAACCGACTCCGGCACGGGGCTGTCGCACTGTGATGCTCAACGCCACCACGCGAACGTCTTCCTCCCCATCCTTCCCCCCTTCTTGCATTTTTTTTTTGCACCTTCGTCTCTTTTTCTTTTGTTGTGCATTCTCATCTTTTCGAAGTCGGCTATTGATCACGTACAAATGGACCTTAAGAAGAACCAGGGAACCTCCGAGAAGCAGGTCGTGCAGGTGGTGATCACCTCCCGCGTCGCTGCCTCCGTGGAGAAGGTCATGAACACCTACCTCTCCCGTGCCACCGAGGAGAAGGCCAAGGTTCGCGGCCCCTGCCGTCTGCCTACCCGCACCCTCCGTATCACCACCCGTAAGACCCCTTGCGGTAACGGTACGAACACGTGGGACACCTTTGAGATGAAGATCTACAAGCGCGTCATCATCATCGAGGCCTCCTCCGAGCAGGTGAAGAAGATCACCAGCATCACCCTGGAGCCCCTCGTGGACGTGCTGATCAGCGTGCTTGACTAAGCGACAGGCGTGTGTGCGTTTTTAAACCAAAGAACCACACCCCGTTTCTCTCATCAACACAACTGTTCCGGCCCAGTCTTCTTTTCTTTTGACTATCATGGTTACCAACCCTGCAGTGACTATTCTTTTCACAGCAGGGCGTCGTCACAGCCGAACTTTCTTTTTTCTTTTCCTTTCACCTACTACATTAAACCAAACAAACAAACAAACACAACGAATGAAAAGCAGTGCACCGAGAGTGTACCGGTCTCCAGGTGCAACGCTGCTATGCCAACGGAAGCCAAGCCATCACGCCGCACCGCCAACTGAAACTCGGGAACGCGGCATATTGGTTGGCCCCCCCCCCCTACTCGAATGTGCGCGGTGTGCGCACACGTGCTTTTGTTGCCCTACAGTAGGTGCTTGTCTCTTCTTTAGGCGTGGGTTATGGAAACTGCATGCAGCCTGCGTATCCTTGGCGGTGCGTTTGTGTGCTTGTGCATTTGAGCACACGTTCTTTATCCTTCTCCGTTCTTTTTTTAAAAGAACCTCTTTCATTCCCTCTTTCCTCACTCTGCTCTCCTATTTGCACTCTGACACACTCTCGTTTGCTTTCTGTTTGCCTTATTTCTCTCTCCTGTCTTTCTTATTCCTCTAGTAGGCTATCGATCACGTACAAATGGACCTTAAGAAGAACCAGGGAACCTCCGAGAAGCAGGTGATGCAGGTGGTGATCACCTCCCGCGTCGCTGCCTCCGTGGAGAAGGTCATGAACACCTACCTCTCTCGTGCCAACGAGGAGAAGGCCAAGGTTCGCGGCCCCTGCCGTCTGCCCACCCGCACCCTCCGTATCACCACCCGTAAGACCCCTTGCGGTAACGGTACGAACACGTGGGACACCTTTGAGATGAAGATCTACAAGCGCGTCATCATCATCGAGGCCTCCGCTGAGCAGGTGAAGAAGATCACCAGCATCACCCTGGAGCCCCTCGTGGACGTGTCGATCAGCATGCTCGACTAAAAAAGCCGAGGACCGAGCCGGGGGCTGTTTTCACCTCCGCTTACTCCTTTTCCTTTTACGCATTCCTTTTTTTTCTCCTCGCGCGAAGAAGAAAATGCGTTCCACTAAGTCTGGCGTGTCTCGTGTGCTTTTCCATTGCATCTTGACAGTGCCGCTTAGCGTCGTCATAGCCACTCCCCTTTTTTTCATTTCACCATAATATTCTCCAAAATCAAAAAAAAAAACTCCACCCTGAGCAGAAAACAGAAATGGCGGTACCATCTGGTGGGACCACCCAGACTAGTACCTCCATGTGTGGGACCACACGCGCGAGTGTCCCGAGCACCTCTATGCGACGCACACACGCACACACACACACACTGTGTTTTGTTTTGCATGTACGTGTCGCCAGAGCCCGCCCTGTAAAAAAAGTTTTACCGGACGGACGTTCTTCTTGCTACTGTAGCGTACACCGGAGCCACTGTGGAAGCGCACAATGGGCGCATTCAAACGCTAGAATGCACAGCTCCACTGCTCGATACTGTGTCACCTCTCAACGTTGAACCTCGAAGTGCGTTCACTCTCCAATTCTCCACTTTCCTTTCCCCCTTTCCTCTCTCACACACACATTCTGTCTCGTGATTTCAATTGCTTTGTGTTGCGATCTATGAGTCGCCTTTGTTTTGCTCTGCTTTTTTTCTCATTCACATTTTCTCTGCTGCTTCACTCTCGTCTGCAGCACGCTGATCAGATGGACTTGACCATCGATGGCGTCGGGCTTCAGCGCGCCAAGGGCACACAGGACAAGAGCCGCGCGGGCCCTGCCCCCGCCCCGGAGGCGCTGTCCTCCTCTGCCGCCACTGGACGCGCCACCAGGGCCGTCCGAACAGCCGCGGCGCCCCGTGCTGTGGCACCTAGACCGGCATCGGCGGCTACCACTGTCCGGCGGACATCCCCGTCATTCGGGAAGGTGCGATCGACGCGTGCCGGCACTTCTCCGGCCGGCCGTTTACGCCCGATGACCGCCCCCTCTGCCGATGCCGCGCTCGAGGGGTGTCTCGTCGAGAACCTGAAGCGGCAAATTAGACTTTTAGAACAGCACGTCGCCCTGCTCAAGAGCCACGCAGGGGCGAACACGCGCTCGACGGATCAGGTGACTGGCGCATCGACGCACGTGGCTGGCGTGCCGGCCGAGCCGACCGCGTTCAACAAGGCGGACGAGACGGAGCCGATGATGGTGCCACCCGTCGCGGTGCCTCTCGCGTCCACAGCACTGCAGCGCGCCTTTGTGCCGGAGCCGCACCACACAGAGATTGCCTCGCTCGAGATCAACCTGCGCGCGCTGGTGACGGAGTGTGGTGGCCTCCAGGACATGTGCCTCTACCTCAACAGGGAGAAGGAGGTGATGGGGGAGGAGATTGTCGAGCTCCGCGCAGCACTGCGCGAGGCTGAGCTGACCGCCCGCTCTGAGCACGTGGTGCGCGACGTCGCGCTTGATGAGCTCGCGAAGGAGCGGAGTGCACGGCAGGCGCTGGAGCAGTCCGGCCACGCGGCCGCTGCGGCTGCCTGTGCCCCCGCCCCACCCCCGTCACTCGAGGATGTGACGCACCAGCGTGACTTCTATCGCATTCAGGCGGAGAGGCTGCGCGCGACAGTGGCCCAGCAGACGGCCGAGTTGGAGCTGGTGCAGCGTGCGCTGGCGGATGAGCAGCAGCTCGTGAAGGACAACGAGACGCAGCTGTGCGTGTGCATGGACCGGCTGGAGATGCTCGAGACGCGCGCACGCACGGCACGGGCGTACTACGCGACGCTCTCGCAGCGATTTGTGGTACTCGCTTCCGTGGTGCGCAAAGTGACCGAGACCGACCAGGACAAGCCCGGCTTCGCCGAGGCGCTTGCGGAGGTGACAGAATGGGAGCAGGTGCTGGAGACCGCTCCGCCACCGCCTGTGGACGCCGCCGCCGGGGACGAGGAGGCTTTGCCGGCGTGCTTTGAGCGCACGGACCAGCCCCCGCCCGCCGGTTGCTTGGCACCGCTGACGCCGGTGACGCCGGTGACGCCGGAAGAAACGCAAGGAGGCACCCCATCGGAGACGGCACCGGAGCCCGTACCGGACGCGCAGCCGACCCGCGAAGCGACGCCACAACCGCTCGATGCCGGCACGGACACCCCACCACCAGAGGCCTCTCCTGTGGCGATCGCCACCGCACCACCAGAGGCGCCTGCGGTACCTGAAACGGCGGCTGAGGCGGACACAAACGACGGTGTGGAGGACGCGGCTGAGAACGCACAGGCGGCGCAGACTACGCCAGTCGCGCCAGAAGCAGAAGCGGTGTCCGACGCTGCCAGCCCCGAGCCGGTACCGTCCGATGTGTCTGTGCCGACTCCTTTACCCGAAGCGGTCGCTGTGCCGCCAGAGGCGGCTCCGGCTGTCGAGTCGCCCCCGACGACAAGCGCTCCTGCCTCGCCACCAACTGCACCGATGGAGCCAGCGGTCGATGCTATTCCCCCGCCTCCACCTCCGCAGGATGTTGCCATTCCCCCGCCTCCACCTCCGCAGGATGTTGCCATTCCCCCGCCTCCACCTCCGCAGGATGTTGCCATTCCCCCGCCTCCTCCGTCATCCGCTGTCCCGCTTCCACCGGTGCCGATGATGGTGTGCGTCCCGGCGGCGACCGTGCCCACACCGGGAGGGGTGCCACAGGCCCCTGCTGCACCTACACTGAGCGAGCGGCTCTCTGCACTCGACGCACAGGCGGCCGAGGAAGAGAAGGCACTGGCTGAGTTTGTTCGCACACACACCACTGAATAAAAAAACAAAAAAGCAAGAAGCCGAGAAAACGCACAGTGGTGGCGATTTCGCACCTAGTTGGCTGTGTACGCTCTCACCCGATGCGCGGTTGACTTCATTTCCTTTCTTTTTCTTAGATCATCAACAATCAACAACAACGCGCACCCCAATTCCACACGATACAGACAGGAATACATATCGAACCACGCTTGAATAAGCGCTGAACCTCCACACTGGCAGAGTTAGCGTGTCTCAACAGCGTGGCACTGCCACTCGCCCGGAGCACAACAAGGCGGCATTTTGTGTTACACGACGGGTCACCGAGAGAGCTTCTTTCCAAAGAAAAAAACTACAAGCAAACTAGCTGAGAACAATCACAGAGTCTATTGCGCTTTATCTCCTTGCTTTGCACTGCAGTTGTACCCATCCACACACACACACACACACACACACACACACACACGCTTCATTTCTCTCTTACCTATACGGCCGTATTGTGGCACGGCAAGGAAGAAACCGACCTTGTCCGCCTTCTTTTTTTTTTTACATTTCTTTTACCGTCTCTCTCTACTTTTTCTCTGTCTCTCTCTTTCACTCTCTCACTCTTTTAAACATTCACGGAGGTTGTTTCGTGATGCCCGGTGAGAGCCACCTTCCTGTGTTGGCAGGTGCGGACCACTCGCTGCAGTCGTTTGACCAGCAGGACACGTCCTTCACCACGCGGCGCGCGTCCCCCCACAGGCGCTGCAGCCGTGCACTGTGCGCGGGCCTGTGCTGCGCGCTACAGCCGTGCGCTGGCGTGCTCCGCCGATGTGGCTGGCTCCCTGACGCGCCACATCACGGTGACGACGATGATGCCGTGGGTGCGGCAGAGTGGGAGCCCGACATCAACGACTACGAGGTGCTGCGCTTGGACGAGATGGAGCCGGCGGCGCCCGCACCAAGCACAGCCGTCCCTGGTACCACCACCGCCACCACCACCCTCTCCTCTGGCCGCGGCTACGCGCCGCCACGTCCTCGACCGCAGCAGCTGCACACGCCGCCGCCGCCAGAGACGCCGGATGCGCACCTGCACGGGGCGGCCACAGACGGTCTCGTGCGCGGCGTGAACGCGCCGTCGACGTCCTCGCTCGTGGACACGGAGCCGTCGAGCACGCTCAGCTCCGCCCACCATCGCGCCGCGGGTGGCGACCGCTGGGTCATGCAGCGCGGGGTGCTGGTGAAGGTCGGTGCCGACGGCACGCGCACGCTGGAGACGTTTGCCCCCATGAACTCGCGCACGCGCGGTCGTCCGTCGCCGCGGCGGATGCGCGCGGACGGCACCGGCCCCGAGAGCTCGACCTCGCGACGCTCTGCCGCGGCGGCCGCCGTCGCCGAGGAGCTGGACAGTCTGCGCCAGCCCATCAGCCGCCTCTCGGAGCTCACGGCGATTCTGGAGCGGTGCTGTCGGCACCTGCCGCTGCGCATCGAGGTGGCGCCTGACCACGCGGCCGTGGCGCAGACCAACGACGGCGCGCTGCCCTTCACGCTGCAGATCCTCGGACCGCTGCAGAAGCCGGGCGGCTCGCACACGCCCTGCGCCGAGGCCCTCACCGTGGTGGAGGATGTCCTGCTCGACGACTGCCTCGAGGAGAACTTGCGCCTGTCGTGCCTGCACGTGTGCGATGTCACGCTGATCCAGAACATGGACGGCACGAGTCCGACGGACGTGATGGACTCGGCCGGCCTCGGCAGCAACGCGTTCTTGGATATGCTCCTCTCGCCGACGGGCGGGGCCCCGTACGAGCGCCGGCCCGCTCCACAGGCGACGAGCCTTCACCGCCAAAACGCTGCCAGCAGCGGAGGAGGTCGCACACCGCAACCAGAGGACGGTGGCGAGGAGGACGAGGACGACGCGGCCGACGTGGACCGGGACAAGGCCGCTGATTCGTCCCACACGGCGGGTCCGCTGCAGCAGGTGAGTGACGTGCGCCGCGAGGTGGAGTCGCGCCTCCTGGTGCTGCTGACGAACCTGCTCGAGAGCCGCGCACGCGACATCTCCACCTTGCGATTCACGCGCTGCGTCTTCTCGCCGCTCTCCATTGGCGATTTTTTGGCCCCGTCGCTGCCCTACGTGCGGCGTCTCTTGTTCGAGCAGTGTCCCTTCTCCAACGCGCACCTCGACGCCGTGCTTCAGACAGCCCACCTGCTGACCCAGCGAGCCGGCACGTCGCATGTGGCACTCGGTGCTCTGCAAGAGCTGCAACTGTGCGGTGCGCTGTCACCGGATGCGATCCAGGAGGTGCTGCGCTTCTTCGCCGAGGAGGTCCCCTTCAAGGGTGTGCCTTGCCTCCGCACGGTGCGCCTACCCTTCTCGCTGGCCCGTGCCGCGCGCGAGCATCCGTTCGCGATGGCCCACCCGACAGTGAAGATTGAGATCTGCGCCTAGCGCATCTGACACTGTGCCCCTGCACACGCCTGTGCAAACTGTATTCGTGGCGTGTTCGTTTGTTTGCCCACCTCCCTGGCCTTCATTATTTTTATGGGCCCCTCACATGCTTCACGTTGTGCTGTGGTGATTGCCGCACACACTGTCTCTCTCTTTTCCTTTGTTTTTTTTCTCCCCATTCCTTCCTTGCTTCCACACTGTTCGTTGTGAAACACACCCCACATCGACCACTATCAACAATCCACACACACACACACACACACACACACACACACAATCACCACCACCAGCGAACGGGTGTCTCCATAACATGCGCGGTGCCATCGCTGCGTACTGTTCCAATGCGCTTTTCTTTTCGTGCCACCTGCAGCAACAAGAAATAGAGAATCCCCACCCTTTCTTCGTCATCTCATTCTCTCCTATCATTCATTCTTTCTCCCCTCTGCCTTTGCGTGCATCGCGCACCCCCTCTTGCCTCACAGACTGCAGGGACATCAAGATCACTCACGTCATCGTTTTTGTTTCCTTTGTTTTGCTTCCGCACCTTTTTGTTTTCTCCCTTTCGTTCGCGAAGTACTTTCCCGTGTTCCCTACTTCTGCATAGTTCTTTCTTTCGTTGCTTCTTTCTTTCTTCCTTTTCCCCCACTTTCTCTTAGCAGAGCAAAGTATGGAGCGCTCGCCAGAACCGCAGGAGCCGGATCACGTCCGCCTTGAGTCCGGCGACAACTCGCATCTCAACTACCCAGCCAAGACGAACATCCCAGCCCTGAGCATCTCGAAGCTGTCGCCGCCGTTTCGCACCAGCGCTGCGCCGGGCGAACTCGACCGCAACAAGCTTGTGCTGCCTCTCCTACCTTCTGCACTCGACATCGACGCGGACGCCGAGGCCACCTTCTTCGAGGACGGCGGCGTCGTGCTCAACGAGCTGGTGAGCGAGCGTCTGGACAAGTCGGCCGCGACGGTGCAGCAGGTCTGGGGACGCCATCGCCGGGCGTCGACGCTCACCCCTCGCGCCGGCCACTCCTCCTCCTCGCTGCCGCAGAGCGCGACGCGCGACAGCAGCCCGCGCAGCACACCACGGGCCCGGAGCAGCTCCACGGCGACACCGCGCGCACGCAGCCCGAGCGGAAGCCGGCGTGGCTCGCTTGTGCTGCCCGACATGTCCAACACCTCGCGCTCGCTCGGCGGTGCGCGCGGCGCCAGCACGACCACCACGGCGATGCCGCCGACGGCGGGGCCGCGCATGGTGGCGACGGTGGCGCCGCTGAACGTGGCGCAGAGCAGTGTCTCGCGCGTGAGCCTCTCGCAGGACATGAGCCCGCGCACGGTCGGCAGCGACGCCCGCCGCGGCTCCGTTGTGCTGACGGACCCCGGCAGCCCGCGCGAGGCCTCGGCGCCGTCCGCGGCTGCGGAGCCCCCGATGTGGTCGACGACGGCCGATCAGCCGGACGGAGAGGCGGTGTTCACGACGTCCGACAGCGCCGCCTATCTCGAGGCACTCGCGACGAGCCTCACCGCGTCCTACGTGACGGTGCAAACCTCGCACGACATCTCCCGCATTAGCGAGAGCTACGACGCCACGGACATGCCAACGCGCCTGTGCTTGCGCGCCATGGCCATCGACCCCAGCGTCGGCGCTGCGCTGCGCCTCTACAATGAAGAGGCGAGCCGCGTTCTCGAGCTCCTCTTTGAGGACTGCACCTTCTCCGCCACGGTCGATTTTGCGTGGCTGGAGACGCTGGAGTCGCTGCGTGTGCTGCGCTTCAAGGGGCGGCAGACCACAGCGCTCGTCGTGGAGCGAGCCCTGGCGCGAGCCCCTGCGCTGCAGCGCTTGACTCTCTTTGAGTGTGCCCCGGTCGCCAGCTTGCGGTTTCTTCGCGAGGCACACACGCCGCTGTCCTTGTCAGAGCTGGAGATCATTGGCGTCGACCTCTCCACCGAGGCCTTTGCCGAGCTGTCCCAGTGCCCGTACATCCGCGAGGTGAAGCTTCTGGAGACGCCCGTGCGCGCCGATCTCCGACCGGTGCTCGAGGCCGACACGCTGGACCTCCTGCACCTCGTGCGCTGCGCCAACGTCTACTACTCCACAGGCACCGACGCCGTGCCCGGCAAGGCGCTGACGCTGCACACGCTGCTCATCGCGGACTGCGCGAGCCTCGCCGTGCGCGAGCTGCCGTGGTCGCAGATGGAGGCGTTGCGCGAGCTCTCCGTCATGTATCAGCGCGGGACGCGGGTGTCGGCCTTCCACACGATTCTCTCGCTGGGCCGGCTGACGGTGCTGCGCCTCCAGCAGCTCTTTGTCGATGCACACCTGGTCAACCTGATCCGCCAGTGCCGCACGCTTCAGGAACTCAACCTCAGCTTCTGCCGCGGCGCCACGGACATGAACAAGCTGTGGCCGGACTTGCCGGACCTTCGACGCCTCAACCTGTCCTTCACCGACACGGAGACGGCGGACCTGCGCACGCTCAAGGTGTGCACCCGTCTGCGCGAGGTGTACGCGCGCGGCTGCCGCTTCCTCCGCGAGCTCCGCGTGTTCCAGGAGCTGCCGTCGCTCACGCTGCTCGACCTCAGCCAGTGCGCGTCCCTCGAGGGCCGCGCCGTGCAGGGGCCGTTTCAGTCGGCCAAAACCCTGACGCGGCTCTCCCTCGAAGGCTGCGCGACGCTGCGCGATCTCCACCCGCTCGCCTCGCTCACCGCGCTGCGCTCGCTCAACCTCGCCGCCAGCGGCGTCCGGGGCGGGGAAGCCCTCGCCGCACTCGCGCGGTTCACGCGGCTGCGCGAGCTCGATCTCTCGCGTTGTGCGAATCTCACCTCTCTGCCCCCACTCGATGCGCTCGGCCAGCTCGTGCGGGTGGATCTGTCCAACAGCCAGGCGCGCGACGAGTGCCTTCAGGCCTTCTGCTCATGTGTGGCACTTGAGGAGGTGAACCTGAGCGGCTGCGAGTCCATCACGGCCCCCGCGCCACTGAGCCTGTGCCCGTCCTTGCACACGCTGCACCTCGCCGGCTCGGCGGTGAACGACGACGGTCTGTCCGCCTTTGTGCGGGGCCCGCACCCGCCGTACATGCTCGAGGACCTCGATCTGAGCGGCTGCACGGCTATCCGGGACGTGAGCTGCCTTTCGGTGCTGCACACGCTGCAGGTGCTCACGCTCGCCGGGAGCAGCGTCGACGGGGCACTGAGCCTCGCGAGCCTCTCCGCGTGCGATGCGCTGGAGGCGGTCAGCCTTTGCGAGTGCTACCAGGTCCGCGACGCCAGCGCCCTTGCCGAGCTCAAGAGCATCCGCGACGTCAACCTCTCCCTCACGGGCGTGGGCAATGACACCGTCATGGCGTTTGGCCTCTGCACGACGCTGGAGACACTCGAGGTGAGCGGCTGTCCCGACGTGAGCAGTGTCGTGGCGCTGGCGGGTCTGCCGTTCCTGCAACGCCTCAATGTGGCGGAGACGCAGGTCACGAGCGAGAGCCTCGAGGCGCTGCGCGAGTGCCCGGTGCTCTGGGAGGTGAACACGACGGGCTGTGCGCAGCTCACCAACCTCGCGTGCTTCAAGGGGTACCGCGCGTTGCAGCGTGTGACGGCCGCGCACAGCGGCCTCCGCGATGCGTCGACGGCGGATGTGGCATGGCAGGGCACCATGCTCGAGGAGCTCGACCTCAGCCACTGTGGCGCACTGCGGACGGCACCGTTTCCAACCACGCTGGCGAGCCTCGTGGCGCTCCGGCGCCTCGACTTCACCGGAGCGGCGATTGGCACGGCCGCGCTGGCCGCCGTCCACGCCTGCAGCGCGCTCAGCGTGCTCGTGCTGCGCGACTGTGCGGCGGTGGACTCGCTCGCACCGCTGGCCGGACTCGCGCGGCTGCGTGTGCTGGACGCCTCCCACACGGGTGTCGGCGACAGTGGGCTGGAGGCCTTGGCGCTCTGCCCGTCGCTGACCACGCTGCTGCTCTCGGGCTGCCGGGCACTGTGCAATGTGCAGAGCGGCCTGGACGGCTGCCGCGCACTGGCCGAGCTGGATCTGTCCAAGAGCGGTGTCACCGATGCGAGCTTCACCCGACCGTGGCGAGGCGACTGCGCGCTGCACACGCTGAACCTGTCCGATTGCGAGGGCATTGTCTGCCCCGTGACGATCGCGTCCCTCGTGCGCCTCGAGTCGCTGGACATGAGCCGCACCTCGCTCGAGGAGGCCGTGTTGCCGCACGTGGCGAAGCTGGCGAACCTGCGAACCCTGAAGTTGTGCGGGTGCCGACAGCTGACCAATGGCACCGCGCTGAGCGCGTTGCCGCAGCTTCAGTCACTCGACTTGAGCGAGAGCGCTGTGAAGTTCCTCGGTACGGGTGGCACCTTCTGGCGCACGCCCAGCCTCACCGTGGTGTCTCTGCGCGGCTGCGACGGCCTCAAGAGCGCAGCGGCCCTCTCCCACCTGCCCCAGCTTCTGGTGCTGGACCTCAGCTTCAGCGCCATCCGCGACGTGACGTTTGCCTCGCCGTGGGACAGCTGCGTGGCACTCGAGGAGCTGAACGTGTCGGGCTGTCAGCAGCTGCACAACATCTCCGGCGTCTACGATCTGCCGCACCTGAGGCAGCTTCTCGCCGCCCGCAGCGCGGTGGACGACAGCAGCCTCGTCGGGGTCGGCCTCTGCGAGAAGCTCGAGGTGCTGGACCTGTCCGGGTGCGCGGGCCTCACGGACGTGCACAGCCTGAGCCGCCTGCCGCGCCTGCAGACCCTGCGCCTTGGCGGGAGCGCCGTCGGGAACGCGTCCTTTGCCAGCACGTGGCTGTGCCCGAGCCTGCACCTCGTCGACCTCTCCGGCTGCACCGAGCTGACGAGCGTGCTGGGCCTGCGCGGGCTGCCGCGGCTTCAGCACCTGGATGTGTCCTACACGTCGCTGATCGACTCCGGCCTCTACGCGGTGCGCGAGTGCCAGTCGCTCGAGCGGCTCAACCTGGCTGGCTGCGTGCGCACGATGAACCTGAGCTCGCTCGGCAAGCTGGCCCACCTTCGCTTCCTCGACGTGCGCGCGAGTGGCATCGACATCACCAGCCTCGTCAGCCTGTCGCGCTGCGCGCAGCTGGAGGAGCTGGACCTCAGGGACTGCCCGTTCCTCAACAATGTGTTCGTCCCGTTCGAGTTTGGCAGCCTGCGCGTGGTGCGCGTGCCGCCGCTCCACCGCGTGCTGGGTGCCTTTCTGGAGGCCTGCCCGGACCTGGAGGAGCTGACCCTGCGGTCGTGCCCCGCCAACCTGCAGGCCGGTGCCTTTGCCAGCCTCCACCACCTGAAGCGCCTGGACCTCGCGGAGAGCGACCTGAGCGCGGACTTTTTGGCCGGCTTGAAGCGGTGTGTCTCCCTGGAAGCGCTGGCCCTCTCGCACTGCCCGCGCCTCGAGAACATCGCCGGCCTGGCTGGCCTGCGCGAGCTGCGCTTCCTGGACCTGACTGCCACTCTCGTGCACGACGACGTGTGCGACACGCTGCTGCAGTGCCCCGGACTGCAGTGGCTCGTGCTGAGCGAGTGCGTCAACCTGCGCGATATTTCCGCCCTGTCGGGCCTGGCGCGTCTGCGGCGTCTCGATGCGTCCAAGAGCAGCCTCACCGACGCGAGCCTCGTCGGCATCACGGCGAGCCGCTCGCTCGAAGAGCTGGACCTCCACCACTGCGTCGACCTGCGCGACGGTGGCGAGGCGTTTGCCAAGGGCATGCCGCGCCTGCGCATTGTGGACGTGACGGACAGCGGTCTCACAGCACTGCCTACGGAGGCGCTCTGCCAGCACAGTCCGATGCTGCGCGTCTTGCGCGTCTCCGAGGGGCTCTGCCCGTCGCTGGCGCAGCGACAGCGCGTGGCGGGACGGTGCACGATTGAGTGCATTCCCGCCGGCAGCACACACGTGGTGCGACCGCAGGACGACGGGCTCCACACCGCCTGGGGTCAGTGGGTCGGTGAGGTGCTGGCGAACATCGCCGCCGTTGCACACTGAGAACTCCTCTCTCCCTTTTGGTTTCTTCTATTTCCCTGTGTGTATATCTGTGCGTGCAGACTTTCGTAAGTGCGCATGGGGAGGGCACGGCTGATGTTGCCACCTCATCGCTTCATCGTTAACTTTGTTCAACCTCTCCACTTTTTGTGCTTTCGTTCGACACAGCTGTCCTCGTAGATGAGGACAGCACCTCTTCCTCAGTCCATCGTTTTGTTTTCCTCCCTCTTCCTTCCTGGTTTTCGTTCTGTTTTTGTCCCTCCGCTGCGCGCGTGCATTTCCTTCCCTTTTCTTTCTGTGCGTTTTACGAAAGCGGATGTAGGACCTCGTGGCTGTGTGTCCCCATCAGGTCACGCTTTTTTTTTTTCGTTCCTCCTCGCTGTCCTAATAAATGTGTGAATGCACTCCTCTATTTCGGGTGTTTGCCCGACTTGCACCCCCTCTCCGTATGTGGGTAATATATTAACTTTTTTTTTTGTGCGTGCGCGTTCCCTTCTCCTAACCACTCCTGAAACTGACAGCAGACACAAACCCATATACACATTTCAGCCTGTGCGCACTTTGATGGTGATTTGAGCCACCAACGCTCACGCACGATTTCTACGACAGTCGACCCACGCGCGTCACATTCCCTTTCTTCTTCCTCGATTGTGGACGACGAAACTAGTGGTTCACCATCTGCGACTGCTGTTCCACGCCATGCACGCGCTCCCAACGAGATCCCTCTTCACCATACATTTGTACCTCTTTCTCCTCTCTTTTCTTTTCCCCTCCTCTCGTCTGCCTCTGTCACGTCTCGCTCAGTCCCGCAGAAACACAGCACGTACATNCCCCCCCCCCCCCCCCACACACACAAATCCACCCTTCAAACAGAGCCGCAATACCCTGCTCCTGCCATGTTCGGTAACCGCCACGACGAGGAACCGGAGCGCCCGCGCGGACGCCGCCACCAGCCGCGCGAGATGACGAGTGTCGGCGCGGACCCCACCCCCACCGCCCGGGCGGCCACCAAGGCCAACACAGATCGCTACGCGCAGCAGCGCGGTCAGATGCAAGAGGGTGAATCTTTCCTTGACCAAATGTACAAGAGCGAGCGTCCAGGCCGCAGCTCCAACGCGGGGCTTCCCACCGGCGGAAAGCGCCGTGCGTCTGGCCAGCACGACAACCTCAATGTGTTCTCGTGGGAATCCGGCACGAGCCCGGCGCAGGCGCAGAAGGCCCCGCGTGGTGCCGCTGGCGGTCAGGCCGGCCCCACCACCTCACCGGCTCCGTCGTCGTCGGCGGCCGCGGCCGCGGGTGCCGCGGGTGCGAACCAGCGCCGCCGCGACGTGGAGGCGCAGAAGTTCGAGATGAACGGCGACGGTGGCTTTTTGCGCTTCAGCGAGGATGCCAAGGGCAAGCCGCAGACGGGCAAGGCCGTGCAGCCCGCGGGTCGCACGGCGGCGCCGTACGGCTCTCCCCAGCACGGCATGATGGATGCCCTCATGCGCGATGACACCGCCAACGCGGCCGTCCACGACCACCCCTCCAAGCGCCACGCCAAGGCCCCAAAGGCGAGCAACGAGGGCGGCTTTGCGGGTTTCCCCGGCATGGGGGCGCAGAGCAAGGAAAAACAGCCCAACCACATTCGCCGCAAGGAGGTGGAGTCGAATGTGTTCTTGCCGGAGGCTGCGCCGGGGCTCGGACAGGGCGGGCTCGGTCAGGGCGGGCTCGGACAGGGTGGGCGCGCACCACCGCCGGCCAACGCGGCGCCGCGTCAGACCGCTCCCCCGCCGTCGGCCCCACGCGAGGACGAGGACGTGGACTTGGACGACCTGATGGCCGCCCTTGACCCGTCGCAGCTCACCGACGACGAGCTGCAGGAGTACGTGGCCTATCTGCGATACCGCCAAGGCGGGCAAGACGATGCGCAACAGGCCGGGCCGTCTGCCGGTGCCCACGGCCGTGGTGGCTACGACGACCGCCAAGCGAATGCCTACGATGACGACCAGGATGATGAAGCGGCACAAGCGCGGCGCATCATGCTGTACCAGCAGCGTCAGCGCGGCGAATACTAATATTTGCTCTAGAGTGAGCCTGGTCTCGGAAGACGCCGAATGCGTATCTGGTGCCTTTTCTTCCCTCTACTCGTTACTCTTCGAAAATTTTCTTTCTCCCGTGTACGTGCAACTAGAGCGAACGGCGGAGAAGGGGAAACGGGAAAGTAAATGCCATCGCTACGCAAAAGGCGGCGGCGCATCAAAAGGGCAACACCAGCACCATCACAAGACGCCGCCGAATTTCCCGGTCCGCATGGAATAGCGCAAGGTGATGAAGGAAAGCAAACACCAACAAAACCACCAGCGCTATGCATCTTTTTTTTTTTTTTTTTTTTTGAACCGTTCCCCCTCCTACTTTATATCCTTGGCGGTCGAAAGTCGTCCCACCGCTCCTTTCACATCACCATTGCGTTCACGCTCCACACATGATGAACGCACCAAAGAACACACAAACAGCAGCCACCACAATAGCGACATATAGATGATTCGTGGTGAGAGAAATAGCTGGACACGCACAAAGCGAAGCCAAGCCGATGCCGTGCCGAAACGAATAGAAATATACACAAGGTGCTTTGAAAAGAATCCTTGCATCGCCTCCAGGTCTCTTTTTCTCTTCCGCTGCTACAGCTGTTGCCGAACCGACTTGATCTATTTTTATTTCCCCTGGTGCCAACTCGTTGTTTGGCATTTTTCTTCTTCTTGTTTGCGACACCCCCCTTCGTGCTCTTTTTTTTCTTCGGCAAGAACGCCATGAGCACAACACATACATACACACACAAACATACGAAAAAGAAGAAAAAACGACACAAGGAAGTGAAACTCCAGACATTTATCGCACTCGCTTTTGAGATCAGTCCGTGCACGGCAGTAGCACGCGTTTCCGAATGAAACCATGCATCCCCCCCCCCCCCCCGCAGAGCCTACTCTACACGTGGGGAACACACACACTTCACACACTTGTTGGCACCAAAACCTCTCCGTTCCTCCTCTTCTCCTCCTTTTCTCTGCTCTGCTCTAGGCCTGCTGGTAGTTGCACTCAGCCAGTGCGAGACAGCTCTTAACGCGCTCCGAAAACATAAGCACGGCGCATGAGAAACGTACACCACATTCTTCACCCCCTCTATTTCTCTCTTCCTCTCTTCCTCTCTCATTTTTGTTTCTGCTTTTAGCCTTTCGACTTGTGCATGCGCGGAAATGCCATGCAACGACGACTCACTGCCAACAGTGGCTGCCCTGGCTTGATCGCTCTCTTCCCGTGCCTCTCCCCGTGTGGCAGCGTGCCACTGCGACGACTCGGACTCACGACTGGGCCACCGATGTGCGTGACCACACTGCACGTGGGACGTCGCCTGGAGAGCACGACGGCCACCTCAGATAGCGCCGCCGCCGTATCAACCGAAGAGAGCTCCTCCTCCACACAAACCGGCACAGCCTCCCCGACTTGCGTGCCCCCGCCTGCCCCGTGGTGTCTGCGCACGGCCCTATTCGGCCTCTGCGACATGCACACGGGACCAATCACCTATCCGACCCCACAGCAGCGCCTGGCGACCGAGATGCCGCTGCTGCCCCGGCGTGTGCGGCACCATGTTCGCACGGGTTCGACCTGGTTTCAGGACCTCGAGCGGTACGAGGCGGGCAACGAAGGCGAGGCGGCCTCCGACGAGACGAGCCCCACCCTGACAGATCAGACCGCGGCGCTGTCCAGAGAGTTGTCCCCGGACACATGTCCGGCTCTGCTGTCGCCACCTCCGGCACTCTCGACCTCATCGCCATCGCCACCGCCACCCCCGCCTCCGCCTCCGCCCCCGGCGTGGCACATGGCGGTGGTCGGCAGACCCAAGGTGCTGCGGTACGCGCTGGTGCAGTACTTGCGCCGGCCAGAGTACTGGTTTGACGCCACGCACGAGCTCCTTGAGCGCGCCTTTCGCCACCACGTCGGGACGATGGACGGCGAGGCCGCGCAGAGGTCCTCTGACTGGCTTCTCTGCACGAATGCGCTCATGGCCCACCCGGACACCGTTGCCCTCTGGTCGGGGGCAGTGGTCGCCGCCCTCGAGGAGTTTGTCGCGATGTCCGGCGAGGACTTCCACGGGCCGCGCGCGCTGTGGCTCGCGCACGTGGTGCGGCACCGCCAGGATGCGGCCCTCTTGGCTAGCCCACAGCGCCGGCCGTTCAGCTTTGGCGAGCTGCGCGCCAGTTTGGCGCCATCGGACCTGGAGCCGCGTCGGGTCAGCGTGCAGGGCGACGCGTACGCGCAGACGGCGTCCGACGACCGCGCCACCGACGACAGCGACCACGACGCGTCCTGGGCGACACTGACGGAGCGGGAGCAAAACGCACGTCTCTTCGGCGTGGTCGCCGCCAACGTGGCGGCACAGGCCGTGCGAATCGGGCCGACCGGGCGGGCAGTGTACGCGGTGGCGCACCACGAAGAACCCACTCCCGCCTCCACCGCTCGCGTGATGGCGGAGTCCGGAAGCGTCGGCGCCTCGACGGAGGCCGAGGCTAGCACGCCCGACACGGTCGCCGCACAGCAGCGCCAGAAGGAGGCGGCGGCGGAGCACCGCGCTGTGCGCCGGTATCGCGTAGATGCCCAGCGTCTGCGTATCATTGAGCCGAGTCTCTATCCAGAGAGCGACGCGACGCGGGCACTCGAGAGCCCACCTGCCTCGACGGACACCGCGTTGCTGCATGCCTCCGGCACGAGCACCATTCAGACGGACGCACTGTGGAAGTCGTTCCAAGCCACCTCCTCCGCCGTGCTGCTGGACGACTACGTGGCTGTCCAGACATCCCTGTATCGCGTGCAGCGCGAGGTTGTCCTGGAGCTGGCAGGACAGACCGCGTTTCTGCTGCTCTTCTTTGCACGCGATGAGGTGCGACTGGTCACCGCACCGGAGCAGACCAGTGCCCACCTCTGGCACCTCCATCAGCGGCTTCAAGGCGCGCTACACCAGCTCACCACCCTCGATGGGATGCCGTCTCCTACGGAGGCACCCGCGGGCGACGAGCCGGCGCCGTTCTTTCCGTCTCTGCCCCTGTCCGACGCCCTCTCCTTTACCTGTTTTGGCTGCGCGCACCGACCACACGTGCGCACTTCAGACGCGGCGGACGCTCCTGCGCGTGTGCCACCGCTGGCGGTGCCGTGCTCGGACGCTGCTGCGCTGTACGCGGCCCTCGCGACCGTGTACCACCATGTCGGTGACACCCGCCTGCTCCCCAACAGTGCCGAGGCGCCGACACCACCTGCACCACGGCCCACCAGCGCGGTGCCGCATCTCACTAGTGTGCAGTCCATGGCGTTGGAGATGTGTTACCCGCGCTCCGGACGAGAGGTCCAGCAGTATCGGTCCTACCTCCCCGCGCGCTCCGCTCCCCCTGCGCTCTCCGCTGAGGCACTGGAGAATTTGGCCAAGGCAATCATCGCCGAGCTGGCGGCACCACCTGAGCCGACGCAACCGACGACGACCAGCATACCGTGGAAGGCGTTGGCGATCGACGCAGAACACAATGCGGGCAGGGAAATCACTGACGTGTCTGTCGTACGCACAGACTCCCATGTCGGTGACGAGGGGGAGGCACAACGCATGGAGAATGTCGGTCATGCCGAGGTTGACACACCGTTATTGGATGTTGACGCGGCCAGACCGGAGTGCGTCTCAGTGCGAGTGCGGCGAAGCACGTCGTCCAAGTCAGACCTTCGCACAGGGATCGTCCGGAAGTGTGGACGACCGCGCAAAGGAACCACCCCTGCTGTTGTGGCGGGGGCGGCGAAGAAGAAGGGAGGCAAAAAATGCGGCCGCCCGCGCAAGGAGACCGTCCCTGCCGTTGTGGCGGTGACCAAAGTGTCTGGCAAGAAGCGCGGCCGTCCGCGCAAGGTGCAGAAGACTACACGGGCACCTCTCACCGCGCCATCGCGAGGGAGGAAGCGGAAAAAGGGCCGCAACGGCGGTCATTCACTGGCTTGAAGCTACCTCACCGATGACGCGCTGGACACTTAAAATGGCTGAGCCTGCGCAGGCGATCGCTGTTCCTGGGAGCTTTACGCCCTCAGTTGTTTCTTTCCCTCAGTTTCGGCTGGACACGTTTGCTCACAGTCATGTTTAACAAAAAGAAACATACTCACACATACCAGGCAAACCAATAATAATAACCACAAAAACAAAACATCTTCGCGGAGACTCTCAACGAAAGCGGCAGCACCACTCTTGCCACTTGAATATGTGCGACACACACCCACATATCCGCTCTGTCGCAAATCCAGTCGGTGCTCAGTGGTGCCCCCCCCCCCCCTTCTCACTGTTTGTCCTTTCATTCTTGTCATTCCTCGCACTTCCCTCTTCTCCACCTTGACATGAACAATTGGGCATGTCCAATGCCGTTCACGTGTGACCACTGTTAGTTTTTCCTTTTCTTTTCTTTTGTACTAATAAAATCGCTTGTGGTGCGTATTTTGAGGTGATACACTCGGTCTCCAGGAGATCTCGTGCACCAATTCAGTTTGCTTTCCACCCCCTCTACTTTTGTCTGGTGCCCACTCCTGCCTCTCCTCGCACAATTCTACGTGGCGAAAAAAGGGTCGGAGGAACCATATTTCTGTCTGCATTGCAACCACTAATAGATAAACGCCGGTGCCGTCCTTTTTTTTTTTCCGAGACTTGAAGTCTCTACAACCGCCGCTGCAGGAACACCAATAATAAAAATATGCAGAGACTTTTGTCAAGGGTTACCCGGTGCGCGGTACCTCAGGCACCTTCGATGCGCCTCCTCACCGCTCATGTGCCCACCGCCACTCTAGCGTTACCATCCCTTCTAGAGACCCGTCGCCACGTCGCCTCATACCCGTCCCCCGGCGTGCGACAACGACGAACCAAGAAGAAAAAATACAACTTCCTCACTGCCTCGCGCCTCGTACCGGTTGCGAGGCGGCGAGAGTCGCGCGCCGTCATTCGCCAGCGCGACGACATCGGCATTCGAAAGCGCCAAGAGTATCACCAGAAGCTCCAACGCGATATTGAGGAGAAGATTCACTATTTCCCACCCTATCTGGTTAACTTTGTTTTTTACCCCAAGGTGCGCAATGTCAACAAGCGGAAGATATTCACCGGCAATCGCGTGCTGGCCGTGCGCACCTTCACCCGCGTCTATGTTCACGTCATGGACCAGCTCCTGACGAAGGACAACCGCAAGGCCCTCTTCCGACTCATCGAGGAGGGCGGACTGAAGGCCCCTTCGGCTGCCATGCTGAAGCCCTACGTGAACCCCCGCACCGGCCACATCACCAACCTCGGCGTGCTCTACTCGCCGTGGATGAGGCGGCGGCTGGGTGACGCGTGGCTTCGACTGGAGGAGAAGGGCAAGGACACCCCCATGCGCCACACACTGACCCCGATCCTGGCCTACCTGGCGCGCTATCACGCCGACTTGGAGCGGGTGCCGTCCCTGCAGCAGTGGTCGGATGCGATTGGCCCCCTGCGGCAGGACGAGCTCGTCGAGTTCTCCAAGGCGCACGTGAACGTGCACCGCGCCTTGATGCACGCCAAGCACGAGGCCGAGAACTACGGCAAGGACGTCGTGGAGCAGGCCGTGCAGGGGCTGACCATGAAGGAGGAGAGCGACCTCATTCTGTACGTGGAAACGCACGCGGCCGAGCTGCGCGAGAGTCTGCGACGCTCGCACCTGCTCTCGTCGCTCATCCTGTTCGGCATCAACCGCCTTCCGGAGATTCGCGCGATTCAAACCCCGTCACGGGTCTTTCACCAGGAGGAGGAGACCAAGTGGGCGGTGGAGCACAACGGCAACTACCTGCCCGCGTGCCCCGTGTCCAAGCGCGACTGGTCGGTGATGCCCGCCGAGCAAAAGGCCACGTACTACTGCTTCAAGCGCAAGTTCGAGCGTCGCACGAACACCGGCTCCCAGCTCTACACGCGCTTCTGCATCCGCGACTACGGCGTCTCCAAGTCGGACGGACAGAAGCGCTTCTCCCAGCTGAGTGACCTGCAGCAGGCGGCCATCAACTTCCCGTTCTACTACTCCATTGCCCCCAAGAATGGCGGCACCGTCGCCTATCGCCGCTTCTACCACGCCATGTGCAGCCGATACGGGCTCACGCGCGGCACGGGCAGCAACACGTTTGGCAACCGCCTGTTCGAGGCTGCCATGCGCAAGAAGTGGAATGAGATGGATGCGGACGAGCGCCACGAGTACTTTGAGTCGGATGCCATTCGCGCCGCCTTTCCGCTGCTGCCGACATCGTCCACCCGGCGGCGCGACGTCTCCGATGACGGAGCAGAAGACGAAGCCGATGCCGACGACGGGGACGATGACGATGACGAGGGCGATGACCACGCGGTGAGTGAGGCAACCCTGCGTGGAAATGACGAGGACGAGGAAATGGCGACGACGGCTGACCTGGCCGTCCAGAATGCGAAGCCCGTGCGCCGACGACTCGTCCGTGCCCAGTCGACGGCTTCCGCCGGACGAACAGGCGGTCGCACCGCTGCTGCGGCTGCTGCTGCCGCCCCGCGCACTGAACCAGTCCCTCACGGCAACGAGCGTACGCCTCTGTTTCTCTACGCCGCCGATCACGGTGGCACGGCAGACCTGAACGGCAAGCGTAAACAACGCGCGATGCTGGACAACGATGATGATGCCGCACCGCCCCTGTCACACCGTACAGTGATCACCGTCTGATGGCCATGCTGGCAGAAGCCGTGGCAGGTCGAGTGATCATGAAACAGGCCATCGGTCCTCTTCTTTCTTTCCGCTGTCTCCGCTGTCTCCGCACTTGTTCTTCCTTTTTCTTTCCCTCTTTCTCACAGAATATCACGCTTAAAACACATCTCCGTACAGACAATACTTTTCCCTTTTTTCTTTGCTCTCACACACACACAATCAATCACATACTTGTTGGCTGTGACGATGCTTACGACAGCAAGTTTTCAAGGACTGTCCCACGTCTTGCTGAGTATTTGCCCCTCCTGGCACTCCTCAACCGTATACTTGTCTCTTCCCCTTCTTTTTGTTTTGTGGGTCTGTTAGGGCTCTCGCAACTCCTTCCTAAAATGCACCAGTGGTTGCATTCTCACTTTCTCTCTCTCTCTAGGTGTACTGCCGCATTCACACTTCACTTTCACTGCCCGTCGTTCTCCTACCTACCTTGCCCTTTCTCTCCTGAAATATCTCGCTTCGATGTGGATATGCGTGCATACACACACACACACACACACACACACCGCGGCTCCTTTTTGAAGACTTACCCTCGCCGTCTATATATACGCAACTAATCTCTTTTCTTTTTAAAAAAGCCCTCTTTCATCTTCGGATCCCCCCCCCTCCCCCACAACCGCCACCTACCGCCCACCCACCCACACACCCACACCCGTACACACACACTGCCTGGATGTCCTCGCTGTCTCAGTCTGTGACTCGCTCGCTCGAAAAGTCCATTGCCGACCTTGAGCGTATGCGTGCCATGAACAGCACCACCTACGGCGGACGCACTGCGGTTGCCTTTGCCGACTCGCACGGCAGCGACTCGCACGCGCACTCGCACGGCTCCTCGGACGCCCACGACGACGAGGACCACGGCCACTCGCACGGCAGCGGCAGCGGCAACGACCACGACCACGACCACGGCCACAGCCACGGCTTCTGCAGCGATGCCGAGTCGTCTTGGTACGTGGGGCTGCACATCGCCGCCATCTTCATCGTGCTCGCCTGCTCCCTCCTCGGTGTGCTCGTCCCCATCGTGGGTCGCTACTGCCGTCGCCTCAAGTTGAGCGCGTACACGTTCGTGCTCGGCAAGTGCCTCGCGGCCGGCGTCCTGCTGTCCGTGGCACTCGTGCACATGCTCAACCACTCCACCGCTGCCTTTGAAGCCGACTGCATCCCGGCCGCCTTCACGGAGAAGTTCGAGGGCTGGACGTTTCTGCTGGCGACGGTCTCGGCTGTGGTGATGCACATTCTGGACCTCGTCATTGGCGAGTTCACGACCATGTACATGGCCGGCGCCAGCGCTGGCACCGCGCGCGACGAGGACGGCGTGGACAGTGCCGCCCCTGCCAGCGAGAATCGCCTGGACGTGGAGGATGCCGTGCAGATCAAGGACGGGGCAGCGGGGGCTCGCGCCACCGGCAACCCGGAGCCGTGCTGCGATGAGCACTACGGTCACCACCACGGCGGCCACGTGTCCTCTTCTTCGGACGACGACGGCGCTGACGTGACGTCCGAGCGCTCTCCCGCGCAGCGCGTGGTGGCCGCCGTGTGCATGGAGTTTGGCGTCACGCTGCACAGCGTGCTTGTCGGCGTCACGGTCGGCGTCACGGGCAACGATGACCTGAAGCCGCTCCTCGTCGCGCTGGCCTTCCACCAGTTCTTTGAGGGCGTCGCCGTCGGCGCGCGCCTGGTCGACGCGGCGTTCCACATGTCGATTGAGGTGATCATGCTGGTTGTCTTCAGCTTCTCGGCGCCGATCGGCGTGGCTGCGGCGACTGGTGCGATTGCCAACAACCGCGGCGCGCTGGCCTCGGCGACGTACGCGATGGTCTGCGGCATCTTCGATGCGATCTGTGGTGGCATCATGCTGTACCTCGCCTTTGGCATGCTCCTCGTCGACTTCCCCATGGACATGCGCCGTGTCTGCCCGCGCGACAGCAAGCACCGCGGCTGGCGCATCTTTGGCATGATCCTCTGCCTGTCCGTCGGCGTCACCGCCATGACCGTCCTTGGCAAGTGGCTGTAAGCCACTCAAGAGAGAGAGAGGGAGGGGAGGAAACACAACGATGAGGAAAAGGCATCATCAGAAAGAGAGGGATTCGAGCGACACCCGTCGCTCTCCGTTGGTTTCGGCAAGTCCTGTTCTTTTCTATTGTACTTCCTCTATTTTTCCCCTCCATGAATGAGTTCTTTTTTTTTACATTATTTTTAGAGAGTTTGTGAGAGTTCGCGAATTGATTTGCTCTTTTACTATCTTCCTCTAAGAGTTGGTGCGTTATCTTAATTGGCGACCTTTCAGACCTGGCGTGACGAGAGTCTGTCCTCGTGTGGTTGACACGCGTACGGACGCACGACTCGCATCGCACCGGACAGAATGCGTTTGCCCCATCTTTTTAATTTTAATACGTGAGTTTTTTCCTTTTTGTTTTCCCTTTGTTTTTGTTTCTCCTTGCCAGCGCCTGCTCTCTCACTCACGAAAAGATCTACCCCTCTCTGAGAGGACAGTCTTTGTGTCACCCTTTGGCGGTGTCACACTCGAGTGAATGCGGCCTCGATGGTGGTAAGGCGGAATAGCAACGTGATGCGCGCGAAATGCAACTCGAAAAAGAGCAGCAGTAAATATCAGAAAAAAAAAATGGGCACTAAGAAACGCCTATAGAAAAAAAAAGTCAGCCAGACACACAATGCAATACTTTCCTTTTTTCCTTTTCTTTCCCAATAAGAGTTTTATTTTCCCCTTTAACGTGAGTTGTTTTTTTTTTCCTCTTTTTTTTTGTTTTGTTTAATGTGCATTAATGTGTACTCCGTCCCACACGCGGACAAGCCGACCAGCTGCCTGTTGCATTTTGTGTTTTCCCCACAGAAAAGCCACAAATGCATCGCGATTGTCACTAAAATAAGAGTAAGATATTTTCCCCGTGTTTTGATCTCTTCCTTTTTTTGTTTTCCAGCGTTTTTTTTTCCACTCCCTTTGTTTTAATGAGCATGAGCGTCACACTTTGGTTTTCTTATAGCCACTGTGCGTTTATTTTTGTTCCGTCCGGCAGTCAGGCTAAAAAGAGAGAAAAGAGCTGAAACAGCATCCACAAATCTTCAACGGGAAAGCCCCCATTTTTGGCGAGGCAAGAAGCGATAGAAGCCAGACGCAAAGTGCCGACCGAACTGGTAATAAGGAAAAAAAAAAAAGATAAAGCCCTTTTTCGCTTCGTTTGAAAAAAAAAAGATAAAAACTGACAAACCACCGGCCAAATTCTGCATGACGGGTCTGACCTGTCTACCTTCCTAACTATTCAATGAGTTTTGTCTACGTGACCAAGCGGAATGAAAACAATAACAACAGTAGCAACATCACCACACGAGAGGGCTATGTCAACTTCATGCCCAGCGTGAGTTGTGACAAGCCGCACACTTTCTTGTCGTTTGTGTGCACTACATCCGCGTTGACGGTTTCTCGGAAGGTTGTCAGCCGCGCACGCCTCAACGGACACAAACAAAACATACTTCTATGCGTAGAGTCGCACAACAGTGCATGTCCCGCATCCGCCCTCCTCTCTCTACCTCACCTCCTATCGTTGATGTTTTCTCTCCCCCCCCCTTTTCCTTCCCTCCCCCTCCCCCCCGCCGCCGCGCCTTCCTCCTTCCAGCAACCAAACGAAAACAAGGGCAAGGCAAAACAAATCAAGACACATAGAAGGCCACGCAAAAGGAATCCACGATAATGACCTCCGAAGTACAACAAAATACCGAACTATACATCACTCGCATTACAGCTGCCGATGCCCTCAAAGACACGTACCACTGCACGGAGGCGAGCGCCTTGCGCAGCACAAAGCGGCACTTCACCGAGGAGAGCCAAGATGTCGAGGCGTGCGAGCAGGAAATGAAGGCAAAGCGGTGTGGACCATGCCTCGTTGGCATCGACATTTACGGCGGCCAGCGCAAGTACACGCAGACGGTTGCCGCGCAGTTCTATCCGGTCACGGCCAAGTCTTTCCCCTTCTTCGCGCCCGAGTACAGGAACATCACCGCCAGCACGACCCTCGGGCTCACCTGGGGTGACGTGGCCAGAGCGCTCAACGACAACGTCTCGCGCCAGCTTCGCTTTTTGATTTTGCAGACGGACGCGGAGGTGCAGGCCCTGACGCTGGAGGAGCAGTATATCGAGATGGTCCTCAAGGAAGAGCTGTACGACCCGGTTGCGTTCATGTCCTTCATGGACGGCACGCTGCCCTTGATCGACTACGTGACGGCCCGAGAAGCAGGCACGTCCGCGGAGGAGTTGGACCGGCAGATGCGCCTCAGTGTCGGCGCGCAGACCAGGCTGCCGGCGGTGATGCCGACCTATGAGACGTCGACCACACGCGCGCCACCACGGCGGCGGATCGTGCTTGCCAACAGCCCCACCACGTCGGTCCCAAGTCGCCAGGACAAGTGGAACGCGCAGCGGCTACTCAAGGCGCACGGCATCAACTATCTGCGGAGCATCCACGCGCACACGGCCATGGAGGCCGAGACGCAGCGCGTGGCGAGTGGCATTCCGTTCCCGGTCGTTGTGAAGCCCGTCAGCGGCGCCGGCTCCGAGTTTGTCACGGTGTGCCACACCGCCAGCGAGTTCGCCACCGCCTTCAGCATTGCCAAGGGTGTGCACACCACGCAGAACACCGAGGCCGCGCACATGACAATCGAGGAGTACATTGAGGGCCCCGAGTACGTGGTTAATGTGGTCACGTACGACGGCGTGTCCGTCGTCACGGATGTCTGGCGCAGCTTCAAGTACCCGATGCCCGTGCACAGCCACCGGCTGCGCTCTTCTGACGTCCGCAAGATGGAGGAGAAGCGCAAGGCCGACCCGACCGCACCGGCCCCACTGGAGGTCGACACGACGACCATCTTGTACGATCACCAGGAGTTCGTCAGCAACCTCGCGCTGCTTCCGCCCGACAGCGAGGCCCGCCGCGCCGTCGACTACACACTGAAGTGCGTGAACGCGCTCGGCATGCGCAACGGGGCCTCGCACTGTGAGGTACGCGTGGATGCCAGGCCCAACAGCCCGCGACGCGGTCAGCCGGTGCTGATTGAGCTGAATCCGCGTGTCCTTGGCGATGTCCCGCGCGCCACGCATCTGGTTGGCTACGATCAGGTCACACTCCTCTTCTACCTGGCTGCTGTGGCCGCCGCGCTGCCGGAGCCGGCAAAGACAGCCTCGCAGCGACGCCTCAAGGCGCTGCCATGGCCGCCCGTGCCGGTGCTGTACACGAGTGCCCCTCCGTCGCCGTCCGCCGAGGTGGCGGCCGTCCCGTCGCCGCGACCGACGCCGTCCTTGTCGGCACCAGGCGAGGAACACACCATTTTCATTGTGTTCCTGACCACCAGCGACGACGGCGTGCTCTGTGGGCCGGGTGTACACTATGTGTCCGCGCTGCCGACATTTGTGCGGGTCGCGCGCGGCACGCTGTTCGAGGTGCTTGGCCCCAACAGCATCGCCACGGTGCGGCGCACCACGGATCTGTTCAGCAGCCCCGGCGCGTGCGTGTTCGAGGGCCCCAGAGCGGCCGTGGAGCGCGACGTGGGCAAGCTGCGCGTGGTGGAGGGGACGTCGTACGTGCCGGAGCTGGGACTGGTGTGCCAGGAGATGATCCGCATCAAGTCGAGGCTGTACACGCTGCGGTCGCGGCCTAGCGTGCCCAAGCACGGACACGCCAAAACGGCAGCCCCTGCCTCCGCCGCGTGCGGTGGTCTCTCCTACAAGTACAAGCAACCTTCGAGCTCAGCCGAGGACAGCGACGCCACCGCTGCCGCCGCTCTTGCTGAGGAGGTGCGACAGTTTAATGAGGAGCGCGACACGCTGACTACGCTCTTGGCGGCCAGCAAGGAGGAGTGCGCTCGGGTACTGAAGGAACAGAATCCACCCCCGCTGTACGTCCCGCTCACTCTGTTTGAGTTGCTGCGGTCCTGCGAGGTGGCGGGCCATCTCCATGTATGAGGAGCGGAGATGGACAGGCCGCGTGCCGCCACGTGCGCGTCTCCTGATGTGCATTGGGTTTCCCCCACGAACTTCGTCTCCCGGCTTGATGGCTATCTCGAGTTTTACCGTTTCTGTTGTTGTTGTTGCTGCTGCTGTTGTGAAGCCGCATTTGTTTCGTCAGAGAAGAGCTTTAATTCTCTCACGGTGCACTGATTTGTTCTATTACACTCTGTTTTTCTTTCTTTTTGTCCCTCCTCATTTTCTCTCTCCCTTGCTTTGCCTCTTGCTTTGTCTTCCACTACTCACCGTCGACACAACGTTCCAATGTTGCCCGATGTTCCATGCACGCTCCATCACCTTGACGTATCTTTTTTTTTTCGTATTTGTATTTCCTTGAACTGGATGCACCGACGCAATGCGGCGCGTCGTGCGAGAGACCGTACTGCCATCATGGCCACACACGTACACACACACACGCCACACAAGAGACGTTCAATCTCCACATGTTTCTATACAACGACAATGGAACAACGCCACACACAACGACAACCTAAGTGGAAGAACACTCGATGGGCATACAACTGACCTTCGCGATTCTCAGAAGCGAAACATCGAACCGCACCAACACATGTACACAGGCACTACCAAATGACATGGCTTGTGCCGCCGACACCGGGAGCCGCACTCGAGTCAGTCCTGAAAAAGACAACGCGCACACAAAAACCAATGAACTCGTTGACTGCGTCACACAACAAGTTGTGGGTTGAGGCAAACGTGCGACCTTGACGGCGCGCTCGTGCTTTTTTTTTCCTCACCCTGTTACTGGCGTGGTTGACACCTCCGCTCAGCGACGTATTGCTCATGCTCGAACCCCTTGGACTACTTCACGACAATGCCTCCCTCTCCTCGCCCTTCTCTCGCACTTTCCTCGTCTTGACTGTTTTGTCATGCATCGCACACAAGACCCAGCATTGTTGTCTTTTCGCCCTCCCCCCTCCTTTCTTGTCTCTCTCTCTCTCTCTCTATCGTCAGCTCCGTGGTTGTTGGCGATGTCGTTCTCGCCGATCTGCATTGTCGTGTGCGGCGTTTCAGGCTGTGGCAAAACGACGATCGCCAAGTCCCTCGCAGCCCGGCTTGGCTGCCGCTTCGAGGAGGGCGATGACTACCACTCCGCTGCGAACAAGGCCAATATGAGTCACGGCACGCCCCTCGACGACACCGACAGAGCCCCGTGGCTGGCGGACCTGCACACACGCGCCATTGCCCAGCACCTCGAACATGGCCAGTCCGTGGTCTTGTCCTGCTCGGCGCTGAAGCGTCACTATCGCACCGCCCTCCGCGGCGAGCCGGCGCTCCCCGTCTTCTTTGTCCAAGTCGCGGCCGATCAGGCGGTGATCGAGGCACGGCTGCGCGCGCGCACCGGACATTTTATGCCGTCGTCGCTACTCACCTCGCAGATCGCCATTTTTGACCCGCTGGACCTCTCGACCGAGCAGGGCATGGTTGTCGACCCGGCGCTGAGCATCGAGGCCATTGTGGAGGAGGTACTGGCGGTGTTGGCATCTACACCGTGTCGGAGCCCTGCCAGGAAGCTTTCTTCCGACACGACATCGTCCCTCTGAAGGGGCTTTCTACAACGTGTCAAACAAGCAAAGATACATTAAAATACCAAGGGGATTACATCGATTAACGTGCCCCATTCAATGTATCGCGAACGACTAGCAGTCGCTTCCACACTTTTCGTTCTTTCGGTGAGGACTTCTCTCCCGTGCTACGCAAACTTCGTGTCCGCACTCGCGGCCATTCCTGCGATGCGCTCTCTCCTCACTTTCCCCTCTTCCCCCTATTTCTCCTACTCCGCGCTCATATGTCACGTCGTCGCGCGAAGAAGAAGCGAAGCACAAACACCGACAGACGAAAACACACACGGAACAACACCAACATCAGCAACACCAATACACTCAGGGTCACAAACACCCTCTTCATCCGCCTACTTATTGCCGTTTGGCTGCCTCCCCAGCTTACCATTTTTGTTTTCTATCAATCGCAGGGGAACGAGGGAAAAATGTCGGACGCCGCCCTTTCCGCGTGCTTCGCCGACTTTGTGGTCAAGCATGGCAAGCACGTGTACCACATTACGCTTCCGCTCTCCACGAACGTCGACGCGCTCAAGACGGAGCTTGAGGTCCAGTCCAAGGTACCGATCGCGAAGCAACGTCTCTTTCTGCAACGTCCTGTGGAGAAGCGTTTTTCGAAGGACGCGAGCGGCGCGACCCCGCTGAGCGCGCTGTTTACTGCGACGCTGCTCGCTCAGGTGGCGACCCACACCGGGTCCACCTCTCAGCACATTCAGGTCGATGCGATGCTCATTGGCAGCGCCGAGGAGGCGACGGCGTCGTCGCTGATCGACAGCAAGGCGACGTCGGAGATGGCGCGGCTGGTCTCGACGACTATTGAGCGGGACGAGATGTGGTTCCGCTGCAGCTACGCCAAGGGCTACCTGCGACAGACCGCCTACATTTGCCGCACCTGCATCAACGAGAAGCGAGCCCTGCCTGATCACGCCATGTGCCTGGCCTGCTCCGAGGTCTGCCATCACGACCACGAGGTGGAGGAGTGGGGCGTGCGCTACTACATGCGCTGCGACTGCTGCACGTACAAGTGCTGGCGGGTGCCGAACGTGGCGCGTGAGGTCGAGTCCGTGACGGACGCCGACGGCGTGACGACGACCCCCGCGGGACAGGCGACGGCCGTACGCACGGCTGACGTCGAGTCGCGTGCGACGCGCAGTGGTGGTACACCAACCACACCGCTGCCACCATCCCAATTGGAGGCGGTGCCAACCGACAAGACCGCCGCCAGCACGACCACCAGTACCGTTGGTGGAGGTGAGGGCACTCATCGCAGTCGCAAGCGCTCTCGCTCATCGAGCCCGCTGACGCCGAAGCGGACGACTGTGGCCGGTGGCTCTCCAATGAGTGGCATCCGCATTGCCCCGGCGTCCGGCCCGAGTCCTTTTGGCCTTCAGCAGCCGCCCGCGAACGAGCAGCAGGCCATCCAGTCGCCGCTGGAGGCGTTCCCCTCGCTGCCGCCCGCGACACGTGCAGTGCTGCCGGCCAAGGCCGCGAAGGATGAGGAAGAAGAGACAGAGAGAGAGGCGAAGCGTCGCGCCGAGGACGGGTCCTGCGACACCCCTGTGGCACACCCCACCGAGGCACCCCCCGCGACCGAGCAAACCGATGGCAGCGCCGCAGCCATGGTGCAGACGGCGGAGACGACAACGGCGACAACGGAGGACACCACGGCGACCGCCTCCACCGTCCCGGCGACGACCGTGATGAACCCGGAGCCGTTCCAGCGCTGCCAGTTTGTGCTCGACAGCGCCACGATGCGGCCCATGGAGAAGTCGGTGCTGCCAGCCAACGTGCACAACCGCTACCCACGCAGCCCGCTCCACTGGTGCTACTGCCGCGATGACCACCCCACCGACAACCCGGACTGCGGCGGCGTGGTGTGCATGTTGTGCACGACGTGCTACTGGAGCACGCACCTCACGCGCCTCAACAGTGACGCGTACCGGCGCATGCCCTGCTACGGCGATGTGGTGCAGGGCGACACGCTGGCGTTCTGGTGCAAAACCTGCAGCACGTATGTGTGCACGTCCTGCCGCTACCGCTGCCACAAGGACCACCAGGTGAACACCGAGTTCATCTGCCCTTCGCGCGAGGACGGGACGGACAACGGGGCCCCCGCTGGCGTCAACTTCAGCTGCGGGTGCCGCGGGCTGTGTGTGATCTCGGAGACTGTGCCCGATGGCGACGTGGACGACACAAACACGTACATGCCGCTGCCGAACGACGTGGCGATTGAGCTGATGAACAACGACGTCTTCACCGGCTTTGTCTGTTCGACCTGCTTGGAGGAGAACCCGTGGATCATGCAGGAGGACCCCAAGAAGTGCTGGCACGGCCAGCTCCCCGAAAAGGCGAGCGCCGTCCGGCCCATTGTGCCCTGCGCGACGCCGGAGACGGCCGCCGTCGGCGCCAACGTGGTGCCCTACCACGGAGCCATCTTTCCGGTCAACCTCTTCTACGAGGACGCGACCTGCCCGTGCGAGCCTTGCCGCGAGGCCTTCCACAAGTTCGCCCCGCGCGCGACCGAGGATGCGACGGAGATGGCGATGCAGTTGCACAATGAGTGCGACAACTGCAGCCGGTCTGTCAAGAACCAGTCCGCCTTCATTTGCCAGACGTGCGACCTCACCCAGGGTGCGACGTTCTTTCTCTGCGCCGACTGCAACAACCTGCGGCAGCGCCTTGTTGACCGGCCGCCGGGCACCACCGAGAGCGGCGCGCCACCGGCAGCGTCGGAGAACGCACCCGGCTACGCACACGACCTCTCGCACGTCTTTCTGGAGGACACCGTGGAGAATCTCTCGACGCTGTGCGGCATGCAGTTTATGAACTCGCTCGACGAGCCCTCGCGCGACTATGTGATGAACAACTGGGAGGAAGTGCAGGAGAACTTCAGTGTGACCAGCACGCTCACAGACACGTTTGGTCAGGTGCCCATCTACTTCACCAAGGAGGAGCAGGAGGCGTTTCTCGAAGCCAACGAGAAGAAGTCCTCTTCCAGCCCAAATCAGAGCAAGAGCAACAACAATGGCAGCGTCTAGCATCTCACTTCCTCTGCCTTGAACACACATTCAAACGGCCTTTGGCGACCCTCCTTTTGCCCTGTGTGTGTCTGCGTTGTCTGCATGCATGCATGCATGCGTCTATTTTTATTGCGTCCTCTGGTGGTGCGGGCAGCTGCTGTGATAAAGCTTGCTTGCGTCGACAGACCTGCCTGTAAGTTAAAGAGCGAAGGAAAAAAAGAACAACAGTGGAGAAGTCGATTCTCCGCCCCTCTATGAAAAGCCCACAGGCCGCGATTGTGTTCCAGTGACTGTGAGGCGTTCAGCCCTCCCACGACGCCCTTTCATTATTCAAGTTATTCTCGAGTGGCCTGCAGCATTTTGACAGCATTTTGGAAAGACATGTGCGCAAACACAACCATATCGATCCATCACAGGTGGCTTTTCTCAGCGACGTGGTGAAACAGACCCGCATTCGGTGAACACCCGCCCACTTCATCATCCTATCTCTTCCTCGTCTTCTCGCATTGACTGTTTTTTCTTCTTCATCTGCTACCGATATACACGCAGTTACACACACACACACAAGCATCGAGTGCCTGGGTGGTCACCTACTCTTCGACACTGTTCTAGAATCACTCTTCTCGTTTTTTTCTTTTTCCTGTTTACTCTTCGCCCTACTGCGATTTGAGCAGTTGTCAGCATCGGAATAGCCCCGCACATACTCACACACAGAGCGAGGCACACAGTTACAATGGCGGAGTACGATGACCTTATCCGTCTCCCTTTGGAGTCCACACTCGGCTTCAGCGGCAACGTGCTGGAGGGCCTCGTGGCGCACCCAGACGGCGTGCACTTGCTGTACCCTCTCGGCGCGTGCATCGCTATTCGCGAGATTGGCAGCCCAAAGGCCTCCGACTTTCTCTACGGCCACAACGACAAGATCAGCTGCCTTGCTGTCAGCTCGTCGGGCCGCTACGTGGCCTCTGGACAGGTCACGCACCCTGGCTTCCAGGCAGACGTCTGCATTTTTGACTTTGAGGAGCGTCGCCTGCTCCACCGCATGCTGCTCCACAAGGTCAAGGTGCAGTCCCTCGCCTTCTCGCCGGACGAGCGCTTCCTCGCGTCCGTCGGCGGCCCGGACGACAACACCGTCGTGCTGTGGGACGTCGACACTGGCCGCCCGCTCTGCGGCGCCCCTGCGCACCACACAGAGACCAAGAAGGTCGCGTTCTTGAACCAGAACAGCGAGAAGCTCATGACCGGCGGCGAGGGCTCCCTGCGTGTGTGGACGGTCGATCTGGACAGTCGTAAAATGAACCCGGTCGACGTGAACATGGGCAACATGCGCCGTAGCATCACCACCATCGCTGTCGAGATGACCGACAAGTACGCGTACTGCGGCACCACCTCTGGCGACGTCATTTGCGTGCAGCTGGAGAGCGCCAACGTGTACAAGATGCAGGGCCCTCAGAAGAAGCTCTCCGGTGGCATTTTGTCCACGGTGCTGAACCGCTCGGGCGATGTCTTGGTGGGCAGCGGCGCCGGCGAGGTGCAGCTCCTCTCCAAGATCAACCTGACCGTGCAGCGCGAGGCGACGGTGCGCGGGGGCGTGTCGGGCTTGGCGCTGGTCGGTCCGCACTACTTTGTCGGCACGACGACGAGCAACATGTACTTCATCAACGGGGCCAACTTCCGTACCGAGCTTCGCCTCACCTGCCACAGCGACACCGTCAACGACGTTGTGTTTCCCCGCGGCTTCAGCGCCGTGTTCGCGACCTGCAGCGGCTCGGACATTCGCGTGTGGAACGCGACCAACTGCACCGAGCTCCTGCGCGTTGAGATTCCCGACCGCACGTGCAACTGCCTGTGCTTCACGCCGGACGGCAGCATGATCGTGTCCGGCTGGAGCGACGGCCGCCTGCGCGGGTTCGGTCCGCAGTCGGGCAAGCTCGTCTTCTCCGTCAACGACGCGCACAAACCCGAGGTGGGCACCAAGGCGCGCAAGGTCGGCAGCAAGGTCGGCGTCACCGCCGTCACCACGGACGCGACCGGGAGCTTCATCTTCTCTGGCGGCTCCGACGGGCTCGTGCGGTCGTGGCGCCTCGATGGCGCGACGTGCAGCCTGGAGGCCTCGATGAAGGAGCACAAGTCGACAGTGAACGCCATGGTCGTCTCGCACGACGGCACCGAGTGCGTGACCGCGTCGGACGACGGAAGCTGCATCGTGTGGGACCTCACCCGCTACATTCGCCGCAACATTATGTACTCGCAGACGTACTTCCGCGCGATTGAGTACTACGTGGACGAGAGCCAGCTGCTCACGTGTGGCAGCGACAAGAGCATCACCTACTGGGACTCGGTCGAGTGCCACGCCATTCGCGAATTCGCCGGCAGCAAGACGGGCGAGCTCAACGCGCTGTCCATCTCGCCCAACGGTACGCTGTTCGCCACCGGCGGCAACGATCGCATCCTCAAGGTGTGGGACTACGACCGCGGTGACTGCATCGCCGTCGGCCTGGCGCACAGCTGCAGCATCACCAAGGTCCGCGTCTCCCCCGACGGCCGCAAGATTGTTTCCGTGGGCGACGAGGGTGCTGTGATGATTTGGGATGCCGCAGCTCTGCAGCCCGAAGGCCTTTAGAGAGTGTGCGTGAGAGAGCGAGTGTGACGCACACAAAAGAGAAAAAACTATGAGAGCAAGAAAAACAAAATGAAGAGCGTGCAAAAACAATGAGTTGCCTGTCGTGTTGTTGTCGTTGTTGGCAGCGTGTCTGCATGTGTGGTCACACCTTGGAAATCTTATTTTTCTACTTGTGTGTGTTTGTGTGTGTGTGGTCGTTTTGTCTGATGGGAAAAAACACCAGCCATGAGGAGAAGAACAAAATGTTTCGCTTGTTTTCCAGTCATGTACATATATATCTCCATGTGGATTACACAACACGCTCCGGCAGTTGCCAAAACAAAAGAAAACCCATCACATCACCCTGTGAGCCTAAGAGCTAGAGAGCGATCAACGCCGCGGCCCGTTGGATAGCGTCAAGGAAGCCGAAGGAAAGGTCTGTAGAGACGAACACTGGGATCCGTGCTCGCGCTCTCTCCCTCGCAGGCCTGAGAGCAGTGACACACGTCTGTGAGAACACTGTGACTCTGCGCACACCGCGAACGGTTGGACACAACAATCAACTCGTCTTACCATCCAGTAGCGTGTTGCGCCGACAGGGCACACACGCACACACTGTCACAGCACTCCACTGAACGCGACTCCTGCGTTGCTTTTACTTTTCAATCTCCCTTCCTCCTTTCTCCTCACTTCAATGACACTTTTTTTGTTTTGTTTTCAACTGCGTTGACCTACTTCCACATCATGCGTGTCACAGAGTGCTCTTCTTTTTTGTGTTTTTTTTGTTACCGTTTACCGTTGCTGTTCTGAGTTGTTCGCTCTTCGTTCTTTCTTCCTCCTTCTCTTTCTCTCTCTCTCTCTCTGCTTCTCTGCCCTGTCCGCGCCGCGTGTGGACATCCAAAGGAGAACAGCCATTTCTGAACTTCCGTTCCTTCCCCCTCCTTTTTTACCTTTTGCGCGATGAACTTTACCGATCTGGATCGCGCGTCTGAGCCTGGCAGTCCTCAGGACCGCAGACGCGGTGGCGCAGCTGAGGTGCCGCCCATGGTTGCCGCGGACGGCGCGGACTCGAACGGATTTGGCGACGCCATGCTTGAGTATGAGTACATGCCGACGCCACTCAATCCCACCAAACTCGAGCGTTTCCGACTGGAAAACCTGGCGCTGACCTTCACCGTTGTCCTCGGCATTGTGTTCACCATTGCCGCGCTGGCCACACCGGTCGCGGTCTACAAGGACTCCGAGGTGATGATCAAGGCGTATGCACTGCAGATTCACGGCTGCCTATACCCGGCCGATGGCGACACGACTCTCATTGATGGCTCCGCCTCCCAGTGCGAGGACTACAGTGTCCTGGATGTATTCTGTCCTGGCTTCCGTGAGAGCACGGGCGGCTTCGTTGCGACCGGCGTGCTCGCGTGCTTGTCGGGGTTTGTCGCACTGATCTTTTGCATTTTCCTGACGTGCGGCTGCGCCATTGGCTGCCGGCACCTGGCGCTTGTGCTGTCCATCCTGCAGCTCATTTGTCTCTTTATCGCCACCATCACCTCGTCGACGGTTCTGACGAACAAACGCTGCAAGGGCTCGTCCCTGAAGAAGATTGGGTTCATCTACGGGCCTTCCTTTCCGCTGGTACTGACGGCGTTCATCCTGGGGGTACTGGCCGTCATCTTCTACATTGTCCGCCGCTGTGTGAAGCCCGTGCGGTACCAGACGGGCAGTGGGTTCGGAAAGCGCTCTTGCTGCCCGTGCTGTTGAGTTGTTGTGTGTCCTGTGGCGCTGCGTGCATCACGAAACCGCAGGGAGGGGGGAGCCGACCCAGCAGCTCTTATGGGCTGCTCTCGAAGGACCCCAACCTGTGGGCAGACCCCCCCCGCCCCCCCCCACACACACACACACAGCGCATGCAGTCCATCTTTCTGTAGCACAACACTATGCCACACTTTTTGCTTACTTCCGTGGGTTTCCCGTTTTTTTTTCAACTTTGCTTCAAGCGGACTAACAGTTCAACGCGTTGTTTTCTCTTTTTATTTCTTCTCATTGTCATCAATGACAGGATCTGATCAAAGTTCTCTCTGTTTCTCTGTGTCTACGCACCAGGGGGTTTCTTTTCGTTCTGCGCTGTTCCGACAGCTGCCGCGAAAAGGCTACGAGCATATATGAGCTTCCTCTGTTTCGGAGCGGTGCCTTCGTCTCTCGTCTTACCTGCCTTGGCAAAGCGTGCAAGGAAGCTGGAGTCCCCCACTTCGCGTTTCCCAAGCTTCTGTCAGTACTTGTGCGCCTATCCGCCTGAACTTTTTACTCGGCTAGTGCTCACTGAGCTTGACTCCCTCCCCGGCGGTCTCCTCCTCCCTACCTGTATTGAACTTTCTTGCACCTCCCTACTTCCAACCCAACTCCACTTTGGCTTTCTCTGATCTTCACTGTCAACTCGTGCCCTCCCCCCCCCCCCGCGCTCTACAACGATAGAATAGCTTTCCTCTTTTTTATTTCTTTCAAAATTAGGAATATCAACCCGTCAACGCCCACTCGACGTTTTCACGACAACCGGCCGCCACTCGGACTCTTGTTCAGCCCTTAACGCCCCAACTACCGTGCCCTTTGCCACGTTAACCATGTCCAAGGACGGTGACGACTACCGCCACTTTGATGGTGAGGATGAGCAGGAGCTCGGCACCCCTCAGGACCACGCCGAGAACAGCCACACCAACAGGCGCCACAGCAACGATGACGACGACGAGCACGGCTCCCAGACTCCCAGCGAGCGCTACCGTCACCGCAAGAGCGAGGCAGACAGCGTGTGGTTCAGCGGCTACTTCTCCGGCAGCAGCTACGTCCCGAAGCCCCAGAAGATCAACGAGAATGAGCTGAGCGAGACTGCCCAGGAGGAGCTCCGCGGCGAGAAGTCGTACCTGGTTCCTCGCGGCTACAAGTACCTCCCCGACACGCTCCCCGCGATGGTGAACCCCAAGCCCGTGGGTGGACTCCGGACTGGTCTGATCATCTACATGGTGCTGGCCTTTGTCAGCTTCGTGTTCCTGCTGGTGGCGTCGTGCCCGATTGCCTGGTACAAGGGCAAGGATGTCACGATTGATGGCATCAACTACAAGGGCCGCTGGTTCACCCTGTACGTGCAGAAGAAGGGCGTCGCGAACCTGACCCAGGTCTCTCTGCGTGCGCTGCGGGATTGCCCCCAGGAGAAGCAGTTCTTCCAGACCATCGCCGCCTCGACGGTGATGGCGGCCTTGTTCGTGCTCTTCTCGCTGATCGCCGGCATCATCAAGCTGTGCGGCCACAGCAACTACGGCTGGGTCGTCATGTTCGGCTTCCTCGGCTTCGCGTGGGCTCTGACTGGCAACGCCATGTCCATCAGCAACTACCACCTGAGCCGCTGCGACAAGCCCCGCTTCGTGTCTATGGCGCGCCTCGACGCCGGCTTCGCGCTGTCCTGCGTGGGCTGGGTGCTGCAGATGTTCGCCGTGATTGTGATCATCTTCAGCACGCGCCTCAACCTCGGCCCCGCCCTCAAGCAGGTCCGCGTCATGGACACGTGGTTCCTGGTGCTGATCATCATCGCCCTGCTCTTCACCGTGATTGGCAACGTGACGACGGTGTGGAAGCGCAAGTTCAACGACGACACGGTGCGTGTGGTGCGCGTGACGTACTGGCACACCGAGGTCATCCTGGCCAATGGCGTCAACCTCATCTACGGCCGTGCCCACTACCGCTGCTCGGCGATCAACAAGCGCATGAAGGCCTCCGTGTCGTTCCTGATCCTGACCAGCATCACGCTCTTCCTGGCTGCGGTGCTGGGCGTCATGGCCTTCCACCGACGCCTCTTCCGCATCCTCGCGTGTGTGATGGGCATCATCTCCTCGTGCTTCCTCCTCGTGTCTTGGGTGATTGCGGTGGTGATCAAGTACAACGAGCTGTGCTCCTCCCCTGTGGAGGGAGCCCTGTACGCCGCCTACCCGGGTATCCCCAACGGTATCCACAACGGCTACCTCAAGTTCTCTGGCTACGGCCTCGCTGAAGGCGTTGTGCTGCCCATTGTGGCGTGGATTCTCTGCACGCTGGCCTGGGTGCTGAACTTTGTTGTTCCCTGGCCCGCTGTCAACCCGTTTGGCATGAGCCACTAAAAGACGGGACAACGACATCACAAAAATGTTTGAAGAAGTACACACACACACACACACACACGGACGCATACGCAGACGCCAAAAAGAGGAAATGACAGCAGACACTGACAGGCTACTGGCGGGAAAAAGGCGCGCAGCTACTTTTTCTCACACACACACCTGGTTTTTTTTGTCCTACGCTCTTTTTTTTTGTCGTTGTTGTCCTGTTTGTTTAACACACCCTAGATTTGTTGCACATTTTTTTTAAGTTTGCTCGTTTTCCTCCCTTTTTGTCCTTCTCTTTTCGTTGTTTTCAATCTTGTACCGTTTCACCACTTACTGTTCCCTCCGTTCCTCCGTACACAAAGACAATGGAGCACGAAAAAAAAACCAAAAAACAGAAGGAATATTTCTTCTTCGCACGTCAGTTTGATTTATCCATCGTGTTTTGCGCCACTGTAACACATTTCTTTTTTCGTCACAAAGGAAAAGTGAAAAACGTTCGCATCGAAAAAGGAGATCGACGCATCACAACCGACAAAAACAGGAAAAAACAAAAAGTCCTAGGAAATCGAAGTGATCCCAGCAGAAGGGACTTCTTCACGTGTGATTGCGACAAATAGTAAATACACAAGGAAGAACGAAAGAAGGAAACCAAAGCACCAACAACCAGTGACGTTGTTTCTATGAAGGTGCCATGTGCGTGACGAAGGTACCACCTGTGACAGCGAGCGTTCATGGAGGGACACCACTGCGACCTTGCCCCCTTTTCCACGTGCGCTAGACCAAGGCCACTCCACTTGTCTTGTTGCTTGTGGCGCGGCTGACGGCGCGCATGTCGTCACTGCTGACGAGTCTGCTGCCGGTGGACTGCCTTGGGAGTTCTATATCTCTTTTTTTTTCGTTGTTGTTCACTGCTTTGCATTGCCTCCGGAGCCTGATGATTCTCTCACACGAGATGAACCCCGACGAGCAGCACCACGCTGCCAGTCAGAGGCAGACCGTTCACACAATGTGATGGAGCAACAACAAAAAAGGACAGTACCTCACGCACATATCCACCGTCAGTGAGGCTCGAGACTAGTGCCAACACTACTCACATAGTCCAGAAGCACTTCTGCTCGGTGTGAGCTGAGAAGATGATGCGTGAAACGGAACAAGATGCAAGTGGTGATGCCATTTTTTCTTTCGCCCTTCTGAAAACGTCATGGTACGGAGGTTGCTGAAACCGTTCAGCAGCGAAAGTGCTCTGTTTTTGGGGTTTCCACTTTTCCAATTAACTTCTCCTGCCTTGCAAAAAAAAAAAAGCGAAAAAACAACAACAACAACAGTCACAATATGCACGAAAAAATATTCTTAGTTTTGTTGCCACTCTCTTTCCGTATGTCTCATGTCTGCAAAAATGTGCCCGCCTCTTGGTTTTGGCTCTCCGTCTATTCCGCACCCAATTGCATTTTGGACTGGGAACGACGACACCGACACCGAGCCGTAGCACAACAATGCACCCGTGCGTTACATTTACATACTTCTCTCTTTGTTTCTTTGTATGAGTTCGCATCCATCATCGTCGAGAGACGGTGATTGTTTTTTCTTTTTGTTTTTTTTCTATCCGGTTCTGTTTCTTTTTTTTGTTCTGTTTTGTTGTTACTTTTTTTTTTCACCCGTCTCACTTGCCGTGACGTAAACTGACTGGAAAAAGAAAAGAAAGAATAAAAGAACGCCTTCAGATTGCGGAATGGAGCACCGCTCTACTGATGCTGTCGTGCCCACGCACGGAGCCTCCGCTGAATTCCACGTTGTCATCAGGCAGGCAAAGCAAAACAAAGCACTGTCTGCCCGTTGAAAGCCAAACGGCTTGCTGGCGTACCATGGACGCGCGAGAACACACGCCCTTTGTGACTCCGCCCAGTGACGTCTGCTGCCCCTTGGCGTCGTGTCTGTTGAGGCACGCATCACTGGGTCTGATCTCTCGCCAGAACAAGAACGTGTTGTTGACGAGGCCAACGGGAAAACGATGTTCCTCAAGACTGTGACGCTGCTTTTCTTTTTGTTCATTACTGCTGCTCTTGTGCGCTCTCTCACCCTCTTGCCTCTTCTTCCACCGACTGTGCCTTGCTCTTTGTCCCCCCCCCCCCACCCTCCCCATTTCGTCGCCGATTTGAGCTCATTGACTACTCTTTTTCCCCCTTTTTGCTACCGAACATTGCCTGCTGCCCTCCACCCATTGAGAGAGCCCCCCTCGCACGCGTATCGCCCTATTTGTGCCTTATTCTAGTCGGTGCCACCCATGTTCCGCTTCACTCAGTGCGCGTTCGCCAAGACGCTCGTGGTGGCTGAGCTCTCCAAGGGCAAGATCGCCCCCGCGACGCTGTCGGCCATCACGGCGGCCGCCAAGATCGGCCCCGTGACGGCGCTGGTGGCCGCCAAGGATGCCAAGGCCGCGGCGGAGTGCCTCGCCAAGACCAAGGGTGTCGAGGAGGTGCTGGTCGCCAATGGCGAGCAGTACGAGCACGGCCTGCCTGAGGCGTTCGCGCCGCTGATTGATTCCGCCGTCACCAAGAACGGCTACACACACGTGCTCGCCGGCACCTCGGCGTTCGGCAAGAACGTCATTCCCCGCGCTGCGGCCAAGCAGCAGTGCAGCCCCATCTCGGAGATCACCGACGTCAAGGACGAGAACACGTTTGTTCGCCAGATGTACGCCGGCAATGCCATCACCACCGTGAAGTCGGCGGACAAGATCAAGTACTGCACCGTTCGCGGCACCGCCTTTGACCGTGCTGCCACAGAGGGCGGCAGCGGCAAGATCGCCGAGCTCGCGGCCGGCCCTGCGGCCGCCAAGGCGACCTTTGTGGAGGACATGGTGAGCACCAGCGACAAGCCGGATCTGACCACGGCCGCGATTGTCGTGACTGGCGGACGCGGCGTGAAGAGCGGGGAGAACTTCAAGATCCTTGAGGACCTCGCCGCCCCGCTCGGTGCCGCCGTCGGCGCGACGCGCGCGGTGGTGGACGCCGGCTTCGTCCCCAACGACATGCAGGTCGGCCAGACCGGCAAGACGGTGGCGCCAAACTTCTACCTGGCGTGCGGTGTCTCCGGCGCGATCCAGCACATTGCCGGCATGAAGGACTCCAAGGTTATTGGTGTCATCAACACCGACGCCGATGCGCCGTTCTTCCAGATTGCCGACTACGGCATCGTCGAGGACCTCTTCACGGTGGTGCCCGCGCTGACTGCGAAGGTCAAGGCTGCCAAGTAAAGTCAAAAAGAGAGAAAAAGGGTAGGAAAGACACACAAGGGAGAAAAAAAAAAGAATGTAGAGAAGACGCGAGCCACGCTGCTGCGCATGACCTTTCATAGTGACGCGGAGATGCCTCAAAATGAAAACAACAACAACAACAAAAGGCAGCGTGCTGAGAGAGGTGGCAAAGAGTCGTCACGGAGCGCGGTGCCACAAAACTCGTCGTGTTGTTCTGTATTACTTTCTTCTGTTGTTCCTCACCGTTCCTGTGAACCACTGACGGGATGCGGACTCTTTTGAGTTTGACGTGTGTGTATGTGTGTGTGTTGAAAACCGGACCAACCAAACGAAACTTTCTTTTTACAGCATTTTTTAAAACCAATACGTCAGCACTCTATATGCCCTCTTTTTTTTTTCCCTCCTTACGTAGTTGAAACTTCTTTTTCCTTTTCTGTGTGCATGCGTGTCCTCCCATCCGCCTGTCTCTCCATCTCCTGTAGCATATGGACAGAGCGGCGCGCTCTGAAGTACGATGTTTTGAGAGTTGAGGAGCGTGCTCATCGAATACTGAGAAGAAGAAAACACACTGCACTTGGCCACGTAATAATACAGTACCTGCGGAACACACAGGTACCAGCCCTGATGGGGTTACCGCACCAATTGTAGCGTCGGACACTGTCGGCTTGTTTGTGTCATATTGCTAATAAAGGGCAACAAAGACACTGAAGCTCGTAGGTGCGATGGCTGGTGGAAAAAAAAAAGAGGTGTTCCCAGAGCATCTGGTGTACATCGGACGGACACCGCCTGTGTCTGCAGACTATCTCGAGAATGTTTGTAGGGCACTGCAACGTGTGCCGTCAGGCGTTCACTTCTCCCCGCCTTCTTCTCGACTTCATCTTTCCCACGCCGCCTACCTGCCTCGACTCTCTTTCTGACCATTCTGTAGCTTCCTTTTCTCTATTCATCTGCTGTCGTTCAATCTGAAAATAACGCCAACATACCTGATCCCCTATCAGTCTCTTACTCTGCATTGAGTTAATTCACTATCCAGTCTTTTTTAATTGTTGTTTTTTAACGCCACTGTGCTTGAGTGGTTAGTAAGATCTGAGTTGCGCATTGACCTGACCCTTTTTAGGCTTCCGCTCGTTCTGTTGTGAAACAGGTTGGTGCTGCTACGACAACGCAAAAGCTCTTTCTTTCTCCTCCCTCTTTTTATTTATTTATTTCACGGTTACAAATGTTCCGTGCGTTCCAGCAGCCGCTGCTCGCGAGGGTGCCGTACGCGACGCTGTTCGCGTACAACCCCGTGCTGCAGAGCGTGTTCGAGGCCCCCGCGGACAAGGTGGCGCTGACTGTGGAGCTGCCCGGCCAGCCGGTGCGCGACTACACGTACGGGCGCCTGCAGCGCGACGTGGTGGCGCTGTCGAACGCGGTGGTGCAGCGGCGCGAGTTGGTCGCCAAGGCGCGCGGTGCGACGGCGCCGCTGAGCTGGGTGCAGCCGCACAAGCCCGCGACTGTGCGGAGTGTGTTCGCGCAGGGCGACGGCACGCCGAGCTGCGACGTGCTGCAGGACAGCGGCGTGTACAACGGCGCGCTCATGTGCGGCCCTGGCTACCCGTTTGTCGTGTCGCTGTTGGCGTACTGGGCAGCGAACCACATGGCCATCCCGATGTCTGTCTCGCAGAAATACAACGACGAGCTGATGTACGTGCTGGAACACAGCGGCGCTCGCATGATCATCGGTGAGACAGCGCTGCTGAAGGAGAAGTTCCCGGCCCCGTACGACCCACTGACCACTACCCGCGCTGCTGACCTGACAACCGTGAATGCGGCGTCCGTGAAGCCAGGCGGCGAGACGTACGCGGTGGAGTCGGTGATGGACTCGGAGCAGCTGGTGAACGAGCGTGAGCGCAACCACAAGGACGAGGACACGTCGAGTCCGCTGTGCTTCGACACGGAGAGGCTTGGAGAGCTGAACGCACTCCACCGACTGTGGTACGACAATCCATCTACCTCTCCTGTGGCATCCGATGACTGCCTCATGGTGTACACGTCCGGTACCACCGCGCGGCCCAAGGGAGCTGTGCACACGCATGCCAGCGTGGCGAATATGGTGGGCGTGCTGCAGCAAGCCTGGGCATGGTCGGACAAGGATTGCATCATTCACATGCTCCCCGTGCATCATGTCCACGGCTTGGTGAATGTTCTGTTCTGTTCGCTTGCGTCCAAGGCGCGTTGCGTGTCGACCAAATTCGATGACCCCGTGCGCATCGCCAAGCGCATTGCCGCTGGCGACATTACGCTCGTGATGGCGGTCCCCACGATCTACACCAAGATCATCGCCTCGCTGAACAAGCAGCCGGAGGACTTCAAGCAGGCGTTCAAGGCATCCGCTGAGAAGAACGTGCGGCTGATGGTGTGCGGCAGCGCGGCGTTGCCTGTGCCGACACTCAACCAGTTCCGCGAGCTCTCTGGCCACACGCTGCTGGAGCGCTACGGCATGACTGAGATCGGCATGGCTCTGGGCCAGCCGCTGTCCCCCATTGAGGCGCGCAAGCCCGGCACCGTGGGCTACCCGCTGCCTACTGTGGAGACGTACGTGCACGAGCTCGAGAACTCTGACGACGTCGAGCAGGTGCCGGAGTCGAAGTCGAGCATGTTCGAGACGTCCGGTGCGCTGGCCATTGCCTCGGCGTCGCTGTTCGATCGCTACTGGAGCAACGCCAAGGCGACCAAGAAGGAGCTTGTGACCGACGCGAGCGGCAAGCGCTACTTCGAGACAGGCGACACGGTTGGCGTGAACCGCGACCAGTACGGTCACGAGGTGTTCACCATCCTGGGCCGCTCCAGCGTGGACATCATCAAGTCGCGCGGCTACAAGCTGTCGGCGCTGGAGATCGAGGCGGCCCTCCTGTCGCGCAAGGAGCTGTTCTACGAGGTGGCTGTTGTGGGCACTCCTGACAAGGTCCGCGGCGAGTCTGTGGTCGCCATCTGCACGCTCCAGCCGGATGCCGCNTCGATCGCTACTGGAGCAACGCCAAGGCGACCAAGAAGGAGCTTGTGACCGACGCGAGCGGCAAGCGCTACTTCGAGACAGGCGACACGGTTGGCGTGAACCGCGACCAGTACGGTCACGAGGTGTTCACCATCCTGGGCCGCTCCAGCGTGGACATCATCAAGTCGCGCGGCTACAAGCTGTCAGCGCTGGAGATCGAGGCGGCCCTCCTGTCGCGCAAGGAGCTGTTCTACGAGGTGGCTGTTGTGGGCACTCCTGACAAGGTCCGCGGCGAGTCTGTGGTCGCCATCTGCACACTCCAGCCGGATGCCGCCGCGAAGCTTGGCGTGCAGTTCGATGCGAATGCCAGCCCCGTGGAGAGCGCAGAGCTGACTGAGCAGTTCAAGGAGGTGGCCGCCGCTGTGCTGGCGCGCTACCAGTGCCCCTCTCGCTTCATCTTTGTCCCTGAGATTCCACGCAACCCGACAGGCAAGGTGAACAAGAAGCACCTGAAGAAGGCTCTCCACATTGACTAAGCGATGCGTACGACGAGCGCACGTTGGCGCTATTTCCAAGGGACGGACGCGCGCGCGCTGCGCCGCGGCGGGCGGATCACTGTCATTCTGCGCGCAACTGGTGTGTGCGTGTGCGCGTGCGTCCTTCCTTCTATTTTATCGTATTTTCACGTTGTTTCCCTCTTTCCCCGCCTCGCCTCCGCTACCCGTTTCTGTTGTTGCGGAGCACACCTGGCTGGCGTATCGCGCACGGCGTGCGTGTTGTGTCTGCACGCGTGCATCACTAATTTCCCGTGTTTTCTTCCGTTCTCTCTTCTGTCCGACCATCATCACCGTGACATCGTGCCGATTCCCGCGAGAGCGACCTGTGCTGTCGATGGCGTGCGCACTAGGAATGCAGCACAAACGAATCGCTGGGTGTGGCTAACCCGACGCCGCGTACGCCACGCTGCACTGACTGCGCGACGCGTCCGCGATGCACAGCGGGAAATGTCACCCCCAACGCTTTCGCTCACTCCACCACTCTCTCTCTCTCTCTCTCTCCGTCTCCGTGTGCCTTCGCTGCCATGCCCCACGCGCGCTGCCGTAGCACAACGCGTTCTTTCTTTTCTGTGTTGCGTGCCTTTCCTGTTCTATTTTCTTCCGCACCTGCTGCTGCCTTCGTTGCCCTGCTTCTGGTGGCCGATGTTCCGTGCGTTCCAGCAGCCGCTGCTCGCGAGGGTGCCGTACGCGACGCTGTTCGCGTACAACCCCGTGCTGCAGAGCGTGTTCGAGGCCCCCTCGGACAAGGTGGCGCTGACTGTGGAGCTGCCCGGCCAGCCGGTGCGCGACTACACGTACGGGCGCCTGCAGCGCGACGTGGTGGCGCTGTCGAACGCGGTGGTGCAGCGGCGCGAGGTGGTCGCCAAGGCGCGCGGTGCGACGGCGCCGCTGAGCTGGGTGCAGCCGCACAAGCCCGCGACTGTGCGGAGTGTGTTCGCGCAGGGCGACGGCACGCCGAGCTGCGACGTGCTGCAGGACAGCGGCGTGTACAACGGCGCGCTCATGTGCGGTCCCGGCTACGGTTCTGTGGTCTCGCTGCTCACGCTGTGGGCCACGAATCACATGGCCGTGCCTGTGTCTGTAGAAGCGGACCTGAGCCACGCACTCGGTGACAGCCGTGCGCGCCTGCTGTTTTCGTGCTCCACAGAACCGGGTGAGGGTGCAAGCACACCGGAGGATCACACACTGTCCTCAAGCCGTCTGGCAGTGCGCACCCTCGCCCAGGCGGCGCGGCTGAGCCCTCAAACAGAAGAGGCACTGCGCCACGATCCGAAGGCGGTCGGCGACCGGGCGGACTGCTTGGAGGCCATCTTCGACATGCGCGCGCTCTTGCATGAGCGTGCCTCGGCGCACGAGCGGCATCTCGGTGACGACGCGTCGATGCCGCTGGACGTGGAGTGGCTGATGCCCGCCGAGGACGCCTTCTCCACCGTGCTAGAGTCGGCGGACGATGTCGTGGCGCGACTCGAAAAGGAGCGTGCCGCTGCGGAAGAGCGCAAGCATGCGCGTCAACTGGAGCTACTCAGGCTCCAGCACAAGGAAAAGCACCGGGTGCCGGTGTCGCTCCCGCCCCTCTGCTTTGACACGGACGCGCTGCACGAGTTGAACGCGCTGCACCGGCGCTGGCTGGAGTCGCCCGCCTCTCGGCCGCGCGAGAACGAGGACTGCCTGTTGCTTTACAGGGGGGACAATGGGGCGTCACCGGGTGCGGTGCACACACACGGCTCCGTGGGTGCCTCCATCAAGGGACTGGCCGCGGCGTGGCGTGTGACAGAGAGCGATGCCCTGTTTGTGCACGTGACGCGGTCCGCCGAGCGCTGGTCAGAGCTGCTGCCCACTCTGGCGGTGCTGACCGCGCACGGCTCTTCTCTGGTGCCACACGCAGGTCTTGAAGAGCCGTCGGTGCTTTCACAGCGGCTCACGCGCGGTGATGTGACCGGGATCGTTGGGGATGCCGGCCTGTATGCGCAGCTCAGCGCGACCGTGGGCCGCGGGATGTCGCGCATCGAGCAGACGGGCTTTCGCAACACGATCATTGACCAGGTGCGCTTCTGCGGCTGCCTCGGCCGCCTCGACGACATGGTGCACCGTGATTGGCACGCCACCTCGCGCCACTTTGTGGTCACGTGCCTGGCGACAGTGGAGGCAGGTGCTGGTCTGGTGCAGCCCTTGCGTGGGGCCGCCACGCCGCCAGGAATGACGCTGCCGGCGTGCGACTCGGAGGCGAGTGCAGTCGCAATTGTGCCTTCGACGGCGCCTTCCGAAGGCGGTGAGCGGCCAGGGCAGCTGCTGCTTGCCTCTCCAACTTTGATGGACCGGTACTGGCGGCAGCCCAGCAGCACGCATCGACGGATGGTGGAGGATGTCTCCACGCGGACGCGGTACTGCGCCACCGGCGTGACCATTGCGGCGGCGCCAGAGCCCGTGACCGCACCTAGTCATCGAACCCCCACACCCGGTGGGTGCTATCGGTTTGCGTGACACTGTTTCACAGAAGCTAGCACGGCGTCGCTCCCGGACGCCCGCACGACAACACATACCAGAATCGACACACACACACACACACACACAGCCTGCAATGGAGAACATACGCAGCACGAAAGTTAACAAACAACAACAACAACAACAACAGCAAGTGGAAACGCTCGTCTCACGAGCCCTGGAACCTCCAAGGTCTGACACGGCACCACACTGAATAGGCGCGATGAAACGCAAACTGTTGACTTTCAGCGATGTTCTTTTGTTCTTGCCTCACACATCACCGTCCTATCTCCCACTGATATCTGCGTCTCCTCTCTACGTCTACTTGTCGTTTCTTTTTCTTTTCCTCCAATCTGTTCTCTCATTTCTCACACGACACGCAGCCCGCCTGAGCCAGAACGATTCTCGTACAGTGAGCGTTGCAGGTCGTCTCCTGTGCTGCTTGTTTTCTTCTCTCGCGAACGCACACACACAGACACACACAGACTCATTACAGTGGTTGTATTTGCTTTTGCTCCTTTTCTTCTTCAAAGCACGAAATGTCGGACGCTGAAGCGGAAGCCTTGATCGCGGGCGGTCAAAAGCTCTCGGCTGTCGTGAACTTTATGCAGCTACAACAGACCGCGTGGAACGAGGATTTGAAGCGCCACTACGTCGTGGAAGAAACGCAGCGGGCTGCGACACAGCAACTCCTCGACGTGGCCAAGGCCGACAGCCTCGACAGCATGATGAACGACAACTTTGTCTCGTGGCTGGCGCAGCGTGAGCCGCAGGCCGGGAACGTTTCTGAGGCGGTGGCGGCAGCCGGTGAGCGCCGCGACTCCTTCAACGAGGACTGGTTTCACCAGGACGCACTGGCCATGCGCACTGGCTTCGCGGCGGTTGTCCCCTACCCGCGCGGCCTCGCAAGGGAGAGCGAGCACACGGTCGCTGCCGCGATTGACGCGCTCGGCGTGGTGCCGTACTATATCCAGAGCGTCCCCCTGCACTTGCCCATCCGTGAGCTGTCACGTGCCTTTGTGCGCACGCCCGCTCACCTGCCGGCCGAGCAGCAGCTCTCCAAGTCAGACCGTGGCGTGGCGTTTGACTACGTCTCTACACCGTGCCAGGTCGGCGCGGACGGCGTGCAGCTGGTGCGCTGCTCGCCGATGCTCGCGCAGGCGGTGCGCGAGCTGCCGTGCCTGTGGATCAGCACGCAGCCAACGCTGGTGATGCTGTGCGCGCGGTGCTACGTGGTGCAGGACCGCTGTGGGGCCGTGGAGGTGGCCTGTGACCAGCGATGGGCGACTCTGTTGTGCTCGACCAAGGGTGTGTGCGCGGTGTCCAACGCCGTTCAGCACTACCTGCAGAGCTTCCTTCACGACTGCTTGCCCGGCCAACGCTCGTGGTGCGTGACGCTCCTCGGTGACGTTCTCCGGCCCGAGGTCGCCGCCGACGCCACCGGCGCGCTCTTGACGAATGCTGACTTTGGTTTCCGCCTCCTGGGCATTGAGCACGCCGACCCGGCGCGCTTTGAGCTGTTCGACACGGAGGAGCTGTCCACCATTGGCGGCTACCTGAAGCGCCGCCACACCAACACCGGCGCCGCGCTTCCGCCTGCGGTGCGCTACACGCACCTCAGCCGTGGCGACGCCACGGGGCCCGTCAGCACGCTCCTGGCCGCATTTCCTGGGAGTGAAGTAGCGCGTGAGCTTCAACAGTCGGAGCGTGCGTACCGCCTCCAGCCTGCCGCAGTGCCGGGTGACAGTACGGCTCCACAGGCGGAGCCCGATGCACGTCGGGGTAGCCACGCGGATCCGGAGATGGCGGGGCCAAGGATGTAATTTATCACCCTCCCCCCCCCCCCTCTACGTACATGTGCGCACCAAGTGATCACTGTTCCTTTTTTTTGTTTTGTTTTTGATGTTGCCTTTTTCTTCTCCCTGATGCGTGTCGCGCATGTGGAACATGAACAACAAAATGACGACGTGTCGAAAGAGAAAACAACGCCGCCATGAACCCTTTTAGTTTGCCAAGACAATCTGTCATGTTTACAAGAACTCTCAATATTAACTAAACAACCACCAACATAGATCACAGCGAAAGGGGAAAAAACACACAAAAAACGAGGGCAACCAGTATGCTCGTTTTTTTTTCTTGTCATTTCACTCCGGTGCGGCGTTGCCTTCGTGTCACAACTACGTTATCGCACCCCTCTGTTCACCTTCAGCTCCGTTGCCATTCACTACCTTCCTCGCCCCCCCCCCCTCTTCTCTCTCTCTCGCCATTGACGAGCGGACTGTCCCTTTTCTTGTCCTTGTCCAATGAACACCTCGGCGGTCCCCGTGACGCGGCCGTCTGCGCGGGTCGCCGAGGAGGCCTCTCGCCTTGGCACGGACAAGGCCTTCACGGACCGCGCGGGCATCGGTGGCGGCCTGTCGGCTTTCCAGCTGCCCACGGCACGGTTGGCGTCCGGGGAGAGCAAGGCGTCCTTGGAGAGCAAGGCGACGGTGTTCTCGCACCGGCCGGCGGCTGAGCAGTTGCTGCCGCCCAACCCATCGCGCACCAACCTCTCCACCACGCCGTCCGCGGACATGACACGGGCATCGTCGCACGCGGTGTTTCCAGCCGGCAACCTGGTGCCCCAGTATCGCGCCTCGCACGCACAGCAGCAGTCCCTGCTGGAGCGCCTCCTGCGCCAGGACGGCGGACTCACCAGCGCTGACACTGCGGCCCTCGCGCGACACAAGCCCCTCAGCTCGGACATCTTCCACGAGGCTGTTCTGGCCTACCTGGAGTCCACCGACCGCCACGATGTGGTGATGGCCATGTTGCAGGACGAGCGGAACGCGCAGGCGACGGCACCGCCCCCACCCTCTGGCGGGCTCAGCACTGAGCGTCCCGTGCCCGCCGAGACCGTGCGTCCTGGTCCAACCAGTGCCGCCACTGCCACGTCCCGCACGGCCGCGAATCCGCCACGCGAGGCTCCTGAGCTCAGTGTCAATGACTCCCACGGTGGCGGCGGGGCAAAGGCCAAGCTGCACGCCCCGCTCCAGCGCCGCTCGCACGACTTGCTGAAGAAGGGCTTGCTGGAGACGTACGCGCAGTGGACGCGCGAGCCGCGGGCACACACGCGCAACGCGCACAACAACGCGCAGAGCACCGCCACCGCGGACTTGCGTGCGCCGGCCACGCCCTCCCCACCGCCGACTGCCTCTCTCACACGTCAGATGGGCACGACGCTGGCCTTCTCCCCGCCCATTGCGCCGTCCCTCTCGCAGGTGCTGGCGACGCTCTACGGCATGCCGTCCGCCCTGCGCGGCGACATCACGCTGCTCTACTGCGATATTGAGGACAAGCTGCGGCTGCAGTACGAGGCGTACTCGCTGATTCCGCCTGCGCCGCGCGTGCTGGTGCAGATTGGAGCGCAGCTGCGCCAGCCCATGTGGTCAGCGCAGGACACCGCCGAGGCCATTCACCTCCCGCCCGTGCGCAACCACGTGACGGGGAAGGTCGTGATGGGCACCATCAACCAACTCGTCGAGGAGCTCACGCACGTGTACGTGCGCGGCGATGACACAAAGACGGGCCCCTCCTCGCCGTCGGAGACGCAAGCCAACGTCGATGCCGCCTTTGCCGAGTCCTTCTTCCGTCAGCACCGCCTCGTCACGCCGTCCTCGGTGCTGCTGGCGAAGCTATTCGAGCGCTTCACCGTACCCATCTCCCTCGAGCTCGGCTTTGAGCACTTTGAATCGCACGGCATCACCATCCACGTCGAGGACGGCGCCCGCTGTCTGCCACGCGAGCGCTCGCAGAGCGAAACGGTGGTGCGTCTGCGCAGCACGGCGGAGACAGCCGCCTGGGACGCAGAGCAGCTCTGGCCGTCCAGCCGGTCCGCTGCCGAGGACGAGCGCCAACGGCCGGCCGACCACCGGGAGGAGTTCACGCTGTCTCCCGGGCCGCCCTCTTCAAGCTGGCGCGCGGCGGGCGGCAGCGTCGGCGGGGGTGGAGGCGGTGGTGGGGGCGGCCTGTACGACGCCTTTGATCGCCCGCCACCGACGGAGCAGAGCGCCTTCTACGGCTCCCCAATGCGACTCGTGACGCACTACACGCGCAGCGCCACCCTCTGGCTCTGGATCTGTGAGAAGATCCGCACCAAGGTGCTTTCGGTGCTGCTCATGTGGATGCAGCGCCACCCGAACCACTTCGACGTCAGCATGATCCACTGCGTCCTCCACTTTGTCGAAGAGTGCTGCTACGAGCCGACACAGTGGAGTGACTGCGCCTCGACGTTTCCGCAAATCGCAGAGCTGTTGCGCGATGAGGCCTACTGCATTCTCGACACGCTCGAGCGCGAGACTGGGCGCGATCCGTTCCACGCGTCGGCGGCCGTGCCGCACGCGTCGGCGCACCGTGCGCCATCGGAGCGCGTGGAGGTGGTGGAGGCCCTGCGCGGGGGCGGCCGCGGGACGCACCTGGCCAGGGCGCTCCCCTACATCCTCTCCACCTTCGCCATGGACGACCGCCTGAAGCACCTGCGCGCGGCCGTGCCGCCGTCGGCCCGCGACGTGCACCCGACGCTGCCGACGTGGCTGAGCGCCGCCGTGACTCTGCCCAACCGACAGCTGCCCGCCTTTGCCTACCGGAACGACGACATTCTGGGCTTCGACACCGCCTTTCGCTCGCAAGCCGTCTCCGCGGACCCGCCCGTGCCGCCAGCGCCGCCGCCGTCCTCGTTCTCCGGCGGTGCAGCCGCTGCCGCGGCGGCCACGGGTGGGACGGCGTCGCCGGTGCCCGGTGCCACAGCGGCGGAGGCGGCGGCCCTCACGCAGGCGCGCTTGCACAGCGCGGCGCAACGCGCGCTCGAGCGCTTTGGCCGGTTCGCGATGGAGGACTACGTGGCGGGGCTCACCTCGGCCCATCAGCTTCTGTTCGGGCTCTTCCCCGCCCAGGATCTCACCACGCTCGCGGAGCACACCACCGCCGAGTACCTGTCCTCACGCACCGTGCGGCAGTCGCACCTCGTCGTGTTCCTCCGCACCGCAGCGGACCTCACCGCCTGGGCCGTCTCGCTGCTTCTGCACGCCGCATTTCTCGACGGAGAGCAGGTGTCCGCGTCCATGACGAACGCCTCGATTGTGTCATCCTTGCTGAACGTCGGCGGCGGTGACTTTGAGTTGCCCACGCCGTCTCTGCCGCACGCGGGCGGCAGCGGGAGCGGGGCGGCGCCGTACGCGAGCTCGGCTGCGGGAGAGGGCTCCAACAGCGGGGGCGACGCCCGGTTCTCACCGACGCTGCAGCCGGCGAGCGGCCCAGGCCGCGGTAGCCCCCGTAGCGTGCCTTCCGTCAGAGGACACGCCGGCACCGCCGCCAGCAAGCTGGACGTCAGCACGCTGGCCTTTGTTTCGATGGCGGAGACTTTGCTGGATCTGGTGGTGGCCTTCTTGCGTGTGAACAATGTGCACGCCTCGTACGCCGTATTCAGGGGCTTTTGCCACCCCTTTGTGCAGCGCATCCTGCATCACCCGACTCTGCAGACTGTGCTGAACGCGCACACACTACGGCGCATCGCGAAGCTAGAGCTGTTCTACGGCATCGATCCCCACAATGAGGACGGCAGGACGGCTGCTGGTGGCGACGACGCGAGCGGCTCCTTCTCGCCCCACCACATCTCCCAGTCATTCGGCGCGTCCATCACGTCGGATGTTGGCATTGGCGGCGCCCACGTGCTGCCTGAGTTCCTCAAGGCGGTGTCCGACAGCGCGGAGTTCCCCACCATTCCGGCGATCCCTTTCCACCTCCGCGAGATGCGCTACGCCATGACGCAGGAGCCTACATTCCTTACCACCAACTGTGGTGACTTTCCGATCACCAAGCTCACCACCAGCGGTGAGCAATGCGAGCCACTGGTGTGCGTGGTCAACTGGCGGAAACTGCGCATCATCGATGACATTACGCAGCGCGTGAATGCTCTGCAGATGGAGGCGCTCTTCTACGTCTCCTCCAAGTCAACTGTCGTCCACTCTCTCAAGGAGGACATTGAGCTCGAGCGGGCGTTCAAGGAGCAGCTCGATGACGTGATTGTGACGGACGTCTCGACATTGCAGACCATGGCCAACAGCCTGCTGACCGTGCTTCAGTAGCGAGCACTGGTTGTGGCATCGCAGAGAGAGAGAGAGGGAGAGAGAGCTTGTGTGTTTGCATCTCCACCGCGCACCCCTTTTTTTTCTTTCACTTACTCGTCTTCAGTCCAGATTGTTGTGCATGTGTGAAGCCATGCTAGAAGGTGCCAAGAATATGACTAGAAAGCAAACCCAAACAAACGAAAGCGAGTATCGCCAGCATGATGAGCGGCGCGTGCTTGGTGTATAAAATCATGCCGTCCGTGTCTTTGCACGCCGAGCAAGCGTCAGGATCGAATCGGGCCTTGTCCACGCTGGTCTCTCTTCTGAGACCGGGCCACAACGCCGCTGGTCTTTCTGTTTGACAACTGTTACTGCCGTGCTTTTGTTACGTTTTCTTCTTCATCACACACCGCGTTCCTCCTCTTCCTATTCTCCCTCTCTCTCTCTCTCCCTCTCTCTCCCTCTCTCGCGTTGTGAAGAAAGCGTCCTGTTCGTGTAGTATTTAGTGCGATTGTGCTTCACAGCTTTTTGTTCGCCTCTGTGACTTAGCCCCTTGCATTCCAGCATTTATTTTGCTCTCTCTCTCTCCTCTTTCTCTCCTTCTCCTCCCACCTTACCTTTTTTTTTTTGCCTTGGCAAGGTCTAGCGATGAAGACGCCGACCTGCTTCCTTTTCCGTAGCAAGAAGGCACTCGCCGCCTCGGTGGTGGCGTTGCTCGCCGTGGCCGGTGTCTGCGGCTACGCGATGACCGAGCAGGAAGCCTGCCTCGCCGTCATGTACCCGCAGAGCGCTGGCCTCTTCGGGTCCCTTGGCGCTGCCATTGCCCTCGTCTTCGCCAACATGGGCTCCGCGTACGGCGCGGCCAAGTCCGGTGTCGGCGTCGCGTACCTTGGTGTTGCGGCACCCGAGAAGATCATGCGCGGCATTGTGCCCGTCGTCATGGCTGGTATTCTCGGTATTTACGGCCTCATTATCGCTGTCATCATCAACAACAACATCAAGACAGAGCCCTATAGCTACTCCTCCTACGCGGGCTACCTCCACCTCGGTGCTGGCATGGCCGCGGGTCTCGCTGCGCTCGGTGCAGGTCTGTCCATTGGCGTCGTCGGCGACACCGCCGCGCGCGCGTACGGCAAGCAGGACCAGATCTTCGTGGCCATGGTGCTGATGCTCATTTTCTCGGAAGCACTTGGCCTGTACGGTCTCATTATCGCGCTCCTGATGAACAATCAAGCCACGCGCTACACCAACCTCTGCGGTTAACCGCGCTCCGCGTGAGACCGACAGGGTGAGAAGAAGAAAAGAAAGTTTGTGTAAAAAAAAAATGACCCACAAGCTGCTTGCGGCGTACTGGACATTCACGCCCTCTCAATCTATCGTTTGACTCCACGCGCGGTGTCTTCTTTTGTTTTTGTTTTTGTTGTTGTTATTCTTGGTGATTTTTTTCTTTCGAGGTGTGTGTGTGTGTGTCTGTGTGCAAACCGGATGAGAAAGAACCGTGGAAAAAGCAGGAACCAGATGTGCAAAGTGCCTGTTGAGATATGGGTGTGTTTCTCCTTGTATGTGTGAGTCTGCTCCAAAAAGCAAAAAAAAGCATGAAAACTGAAGCCTCATAGAATTCACATTTGACATGAACAGTCGAGAACAGGAAATGAGTCGGCAAATGAGGACGGCCTTGTTGTCGTTTTTTTTTTCTTGAAATCGTTCTATGCACTTCCCACTTGAACTGTGACGTCGGACTCATACCTGTCACTGGCGCGCGACTGTTTTGCCGCATGCATGTGCTGCCCGTTCTGATCGAGGCTGTTTTTTTTTTTGTTCCTAGTTCTCTCTCGTGTTTCCGATTTACCCTTTGCCGACACAAACGTACTAAACACAATAAAAAATAGAAAAAAGCGCGCACAGCCACAGCGGGTCTGTACTCCGCGCCTCATCACACCCCTAAACTCGACAGCAACCTGTGTAGCCATCGGCAGATGACCATAACGGATGCCTGGATCGCACCCGGCAGTGACGCACCGATCTCTGAGTCACCTCTAACTCCTCGGCTCCGTTGTGTCTCACATCTGCGTGGGAGCACGAGCACCAAATGTTTTTCGACATTTTACTCAAACATGCTTATTTGGTGCGCTAATCATAGGTTCTCGTACACGCGGTGCTTGCACTCTCACTCCTTCCAAAAGAATTCGCTTTGTCTTTCTCCCTTTTCCATTTTTGCTCGCACTATCACTCTTACCGTATCTCACTTCCCCCATCACACCCGCTTCGATTCATATATACATAGATTTGTTGTTGTACCCGCGCTCGATCAGATACCATAGAGATCGCCAGCCTTCCTACAGTTTTTTTTTTTGGCTTGCTAGACCCACGCTATGAATGGTCGTGTTCGTGTCGACAAACACCTCTGAGACTGGACACTTCATCCACGCGTGCGCCTGTCACACCATGTACACGATGCTGTCGCGACTGGCCTTGCGCCTGCTGCTCTTTGTGTTTTCCGCTGGGCAGCACCCCAGCACAGACGAACTGTCGTCCACGCTACTGGGCTGCAGAAGCGCGACATCGGCGCGAGACACGCAGCCCCTTCGTCGGTGGCTCGAGTTCTGGCTCGAACAAGTGCGTGTCGAAGAAGAAGAAGGAGCGACCCTGACAAACGGGTCTTCGCAGCTTCAACGGCTCACTGTGTCGGCGTACCGCGGACCACCTGTGCGGCAGCCCTCCTCCGTGACGGACGATGACGCAGCGCTGCCCAACCTGTGGGAGCGCTTCTGGTTGGAGGTGGTGCCGCGTGGGACCTCGCTCATTCTGGAGGGCCTTCGCGCCAGTCCTGACCGCGGCTCTGGCTCGCTGCACTTCAATGCCGGACTGGTCTTGCCTGTGTCCTCGGTCCCACCGCTTCAGCTGACGCACCTGTCCTTGGCTGGCTGCCCCCTGACCACGGAGCTCTGCACGTCTGTGGCATCGCTGTGTACGACGCGGCTTCCCGTGCTGAGCACCCTCGTGCTCGACGCAACCTATCTCACCACGTCCTGTTTACAAGTCGTCCTTGCGGCCCTCGCTCGGCGTCTGCGCCACGGCGGCTGCGCGGGCCCGCTGCAGTGTCTCTCCGTCCGTGCAAATCTCCTCGACGCCAATGTGCTGCCTGCTGTGGCGACGGCTCTTTACGATGACGCCACCACGCTGGCGGTGGACCTTGCCGACAACCCACTTCTCATCCCAATCGCGGGCCCGACCGCCTCGCCGAGCGGGGAACACACAGGGACGCCATCCGAGGCGACCGAGGCGCTGGCAGCGCTGATTCTGGCTCTCGGGACTTTCAGTGGCACCCGGCGCGCGTCGACCACGGCGGTCGGTTCCTCGCCAGACGTGGCCCTCTCCCTCCGCGGCTGCACCGTGACTCCGCTGACCTTCGCTGCGCTGCGGACCCCACGACAGGCGACCGGCGCGGCTCTTTCTTTGCGTGCGCTGGACCTCAGCTTCACGCCACTCGGCGACGAGGGCGTGCAGCAGCTGGCCGCTGCCGTTCGCCATGCGGACGCACTCGTGCACCTCGAGACACTGTGTGTGCGCGGGGTGGGCTGTGGTCCTGTTGGGCTCCGTGCACTGACCGCACTGCTGGCTGGACGGCGCCGGTCTCTTGTGCGCACCGACTGGCAGTCGGCGAGTGCATCCACTCGGGCGGCCGCCGCTGGCGAGGCAACGGCCCGGCCGTGGCTCCCATTGCTGCGGCGCCTCGATGCCTCGCAGCATGACTTGTCGGATGCACAGGGCCTCCGCGCCGCCGCCGCCTTGACAGAGGCCATGATTGCCCGCCACGACCGCGACGCCGCACATGAGGCGGAGACGAAGACGGACGCGGCGGCTGCCCACTACGCCGTTGTGCTCGAGGCGTGCCAGATGCACGATGTCTATGTGGAGGCGCTGCTCCCCTTACTCACCCCGGCCCCACCATGCGTGGAGTCGTCCGTCCCACGCTTTTTACTCTGCCTGGGCATGAACGCACTTTCCAGGGACGCGGTTGTGCGGCTGTACGAGCGCCTTCGCACGCGCGCGGCGGCCGGTCTCATTGACGTGTACGTGGAGGGCAACCCGCTCGCCGAGTCCGCCGCGCACTACCGAGGTGATCAGTCCGCCTGTCCACCGACCATGGCGCTGACGGCGTGTACCGACGCCGCGCTGGACAACGCTGTGCGCCGCCTGCACAGTGCGGTGCTGGTGGAGACGGCGCCGGAGCGAGTCGCGCCGGTCGAGAGCCGGTGGCACAGCCACGCCACGCCGACGGCGACCTCGCGCCGCGCCTCCATGCGGACGGACCCGTCCTTGGCACAGCGCCGTCACAGGGCCGCGTCGAGCGCCTCGCAGGCAGAGACCTGTCTTGAGTGGCGTAGTGTGCCGAGCCTGTCCCCACCCACCGCGGCGCCAGCACCGCCTTGCGCAGTCGACGTGTGTGTCAGCGGTGGCACGGCCCCGGAGAGTGAGTCACCCCCGAGTCCTGATAAAGGGCTGACCGATCGACTGCGTGTGCCGCCCCACACCGCACACTTTCTGGACGCCACAGAGGTGGCTCAGCTGATGGCTGAGACGGACGCGATCATGCGCGATCGCCTAGACGTGATGGCCGGCGAAACTAGCCCTTTCCGCCACGAACCGGCGTTTTGACTATTTATTTTTTCAGCCGATGATTATTTGCGTGAGTGTGCTTTTCCGGTCACGACTTCCTTCCGATTGATGGACAAGGGCCGAAATGGCAAGCATGCACTCGTTCATCTGTTTCAACGAATTTCATACCAGTCAAATTGAATGCACTTCTTCTGTACACCGAGTCGCCCTTGTGCAACGCTACGAAGACGTCCACGCCGATCGTCTTGCTATCGATTTTTGCTGACACGCTCATGTCACAGGTCATCTTGCACGGAGTGTTGCGGGGAACGAAGTTGACTCGTGTCGCCATTTCTTTTGCTTTCTCCGCACGTACACACATAAACACACACACACACACACACACACACGCACACAAACCGCGTCCACTCTGACTTGCTCTCCCTCTTTTTTTCTTTTCGACGTGTATTGCAGTCGCGTCCTTGTAGCCTGCGTAGTAAATTTTCTAGAGGAGAAAAACAAAAGAGAGTAATGGTTCTGTAAAGAACGAGGAACACAAAACTAGCGACGCTCAGGCGACGCGCGGAAAAGAGAACTCAATGGAAAATCCTATGCCACATTAACCACCAAATCTTCCTTTTCTACATTCTTCTTATCCTGTAAAGATCAAGCCGGTACGGCTTTGACAACACCGTTTGACGGTTTTTACTCTTTCGAGTCCCGCCCGCCACACCCGTACCCGCCTTCGCGTTCGAGGCGGGATTCGACCTGCCACATCGTAAGTCTTGACACTGATAAAAGAAAAACACCATACACAAAAGAACAAAAGCCAAGAGACGTCAGCCGCCCATTCGCCAAGTAGCCCTCAAACAGTGAAAAGAGTTAGTCGAGGATCCCGTTGAGATCCCACTGAAGGTAAATAATGGAAATAATGAATCCAGCTAAATAATATCATGCATGAAAATCCATACTCTCTTCCTCCCTCATTACCTCTGGCTACCCACGACGAGAAAAATTTTTGTTGAATCAGGCGTTTCTCCGCACCTCCTCTCCCCTGTTTTTTTTTTTCCTCACGTCCGCCTCGCACCACCATGAGCGAGCCATGCAAACTGGATGGCTGCAGTAATATGGCCCTGATGGCGCTTCCTGTTTGCGAGTTCTGCAAGAAACGGTACTGCACCGCCCACATGCTGCCCGAAGTGCACGGCTGTCGCGACGCGTGCAAAAACCAGGCGCAGCGCGACTCCACCCGCGACGCCGCAGCGCAGCGCCAGGCACGCAAGCATGTCGGCAACGATGACGCAAAGAAGCGTCTGGAGAAGAAACTGGACAGCAGCGAGGCCGCCAGGCGAAAGAAGCCGCCTCAGAGCAAGAAGTAACGAGCGATGACGTGCGATGTTGACTCACCCGTCATGCTACCTCCAAGTACCTTGCTGACATCAACCTGATCTCCCTACCGTTTTTGTTGTGCGTGTGTCTTTTGTGTCTACGAACGGTCGCCAGAATACAACCGAACAATCACACTTCTTACTATCGAAAAACGTTGACAAACAGGCGGACAATGTCTGTGCGAGTGAACACAGCTTGTCTCCCCGCCCCTCCCTTCCCGTTGCGGATAGAAAACACAACTCTGGGTGTATCAGTCCTTCACCGAGATATCTCGCTCGCAGCGATCCGTACCTCTCTCAATCCTTCTCCCCTCTCCCCCTCCCTCTCTCTCTCTCCCCCCCCCCCCCTCCGCGCTCCTCTTTCCTGGGTCTGCGTACCTCGACCACCGTTCTCCTTCGCAATCACTCCCATTTGCCCAGCGTTTTTTTTTTGTTAATTATCTGAGCTCACTGTAAACGTTCACTGTCTACTCAGTACTAGGCAGCAACTAAGCGCTAAACGAAGCTACTGGATATCAACACAACGACGTGCACCATCACCATGAGCGCTGCAGCCAGCACCTCGTACAACCGCTCGTACCGCAATGACGGTAGCGGTCGCGACACGTTCATCAACCACGCCGGTGCGTCGTGGATCAACCCTCTGCCGGAAGGCCTCTTCTACAAGAGCCGCAATGTGAAGGGCGACCGCACGGCGACGTTCGAAGCCACCGCGGACGAACTGGCCGGTGATGGCAGCGTGCACCCGTACCTGACGGCCCAGCCTGGCCGCACCTTGTACGGCAAGTCGCGCTACGGCACCGTCGTGGCCCAGAGCACGGGGGCGGACACTGTCGACCCCGCTGACCTGTACGCGGGGAGTCAGAACGGCCCTCGCGGCGCCAAGGCCCGTGCTGGCCCTGATGGCGACGACTTCGACCCGACCGCCACTGCGCTGGACGCGATTCCGTACGACGTGGCCCGACCGGAGGACCGCCTCCGCCAGCCTGGCCACGCCACGACGGGCTTGGATGGCACAAGCGGCGGCAGCACATTTAACGGCAAGCCAGAGCCATGGAACGCCCCAAAGGCGGTAGACAACACGTACCTGCGGGTGGAGCGCATTTACGAGTCCACGTGCCACTACGGCCTGCGCACGGGTCCTTTCTACACCGACGACGAAGCGCCGACCCACGACGGCACTCTGCCGGAGAAGGGCGTCAACTGGGGCAAGTCGCGCTACTTCCCGTAAAGCAGAGATCCGCGATCGTTCGCAGTTCCACTTTTGTTCTTTTTTGCCTCGTGAACCCTTCGTGCCTGGCCACACTTGCCCGCAGATGGATGGGAATTGTTATTTAATGTACCCACCAACTTTCCATTTGTTCCCACGTGAGTGTGCTTGATCCACCCTTGGCGCGGGTATGTATTTATGTACTGCTAATTTTTGCCTCTCTCGTTTCTCGTGTTTTGAATTTGTCCACTCACCCTCCTTCCTCTTCGGAGTCACTTTTTTTTTCTTTCTTGTTTTTTTCTTCGCGCGTGGTACTCACATTGGATCTCCCCCGGAGGTTGTAAACAGTTCTTGCGATTCTTCAAGAGCCGACCAGAAGGCGCGTGTGTGCAACAATCTGTATACCTCTTTCTGGCTCCTACCCTGACTCTCACTACGACACGAAGCCAATTGAAACGTGAAGACACAGAGAGCAAGAACACAGCGATATCGCACAACGTAGCCATCAGAAGACTTCTGTGCACCTGCGCTGTCGCAGGAGTTGTCGCCTGCTTCACGTGAGTCTCAACGGTGATGGATTGGGACAAACCCGACTGACTGTGGTGGACATTTCAACTTGGAGCTGTTCACCAAAGCCACACCACAAACTCACCTGCGTCCGTGTTCTGCGACCTGCACATTGCGTGCCTGGCTAATCGTTGCCCNCCCCCCCCCGTGCTTTGCTGTGTACGCGCGGCCACTGGACTGCTGCATCCGCCCACTACTCGTGAGGGGCTCCGCGCCACTGCGTACCTTCTACGCGTGCCACATCCCGTTTATAACCTCCTTGTCCCTCCTCACTTGTGCCCTCTGACCTCTTTCCACACCTCAACACTTCGTGCTCAGCACAGTGGCCACACTCACTTCCTGTACTCTGTCTTTCTTGCTTTCTCTTCCTTCCGTAGCAGCTCCGTGTTGTTGTCTTTTTTTTTTACTTTCTTCTGCAGCGGCTTGTCATATTTTTTCACCTCTTCTCCTCGCGCTGGCACGATCGAGTTTGACTGTGCAGTTCAGGCTCCATCTTTCCGTATCCTACCATGGCCTCCACCCACTCGCAGGTGCAACTGTTCTTCAAGTGCAACAAGCTGTTGGATGCGGACACATTCTCCAAGAGCGATCCCTACGTGCTGGTGAAGGATGAGACGACGAAGAGCATCGTGGGCCGCACGGAGGTCGTTAGAAACAACTTGAACCCCGAGTTCAAGACGGCCGTTCTGATCAACTTCTTCTTTGAGATGAAGCAGGACATCGTATTGGAAGTGTGGGACAAGGATAAGGGTGAGAAGGATGACTTTCTCGGAAAGAGCTCCTGCACGCTGGGTTCCATCATATCCGCGCCAAAGTCGTCGGTCACGCTGAACCTGTCGAAGAAGGGCACGATCACTGTGACGGCCGTTCCGCTTGGCACGAAGAAGGGCACTGTGAGCCTGAGCTTCGTCGGTAAGAATCTGAAGAAGATGGACCTGTTCAGCAAGTCGGACCCCTACTTCGTCCTGAGCCGCCAGCTGCCCAACGGACAGAAGAAGCAGGTGTTCAGGAGCGAGGTGATCGACAACAATCTGAACCCGCAGTGGAAGCCGACGCCCCAGCTTGACCTGATGGACCTGTGCGGTGGCGATCTGCTCACCCCCTGCATTGTTTTCGACTGTTTCGACAAAGACTTGATGTCTTCTGACGCCATGGGTGGCTTTCTTCTCTCCGGGGAGCAGCTGCTTGGCAGCAACACGGCGCAGGAGCATGAGCTGTTGATGACAAACAAGAAAGGGAAGTCGAAG